>BQNB010108847.1:0-22875 GCA_026074375.1 Tanacetum coccineum | reverse complement strand
AAGTCAAAAGGTTGAAGCCAAGATGTATCCCAAATTGTCAAGGTTCGTTGGAACTCTCGGCAAGGAGCTGAGTACACCTGGGAACATGAAGACCAATTCCGGAAGAAATATCCGCATCTTTTTCTCTGAACCCGTACTTTCGTCAAGTGTCGCAACTTGAGCCTTGAGGACAAGGCTCATTTAACGAGGAAGGACTGTAACAATTCGTATTTTTGATCAATGAACGACGTCATTTAATTTAATATTTTTTTTCTCGTAAACGTTTGCTTTTAATTTTAATTGTTATGTTAAATCGCGTAAACTAAAAATCACCAATCAACGTAAACGGGCACCAAACAAATTAGAGTTTACGTCAAGAAATCATTTTATTATTATTACTAAAGTAATAATTATCTTATTAAAGTTTTTTTCGGTTACTTAAAACGTTTACGTTTCACGATAAATTTCATTTAGGTATTTCCGGAACCACCTTAATTAATCTAAGCTTCAACAAACCACCATTTTTAACGTCCATTTAAGGTCGTTTTTTATATCTTGATTTTTGTAGTTTGACGTAGCACCCCATTGTTATCTTTCCGCTGCGACTTGATTTTGGGGGTGTTACATATACGGTGTATCCAAACCCCATGGATACGATGTATTGACTATCTGGACGTTATCCAGTCTTTATTTTCAGCACAGCCTATACGACGTATTCATTAAATGAATACAACGTATACAGGTATCAATACGGTGTATCCTGGGGAATGGATACAGCATATCGACTTTCTGTACAGTTTTAGGTATTTATTTCGAGTCTAACCAAACAAATACACGGAGATAGAATTGCATTTGTTTTCTGAGAATTTACATAGGACCTCGTGAAAGAAATATCAACGAATATTGGTGGAGAATTTACAAATCTGGAGATCTTGAAGTGTTGGAGTCTTGAAACTTCAAGGCGGTTGTTCAACACACAATCTTGCTCATAAACGTAATTTGGAGAATCTACCGAGCAAACATCAGGGGAGTTTCTCATTCTAATTCTTTTTAATTCCCGAATTTTTAATGTTTTATCTATACAACAAGGACGTTGTATAATTCAAGTGGTGGGATGGGAATTAGAATGTTTACTTGTCCTATTTTCACATTAAAATGCCTAAATTATGCTCAAATTTAAGTATTTTTTCAAGCATACTTTTGTGAAATTACTTGATACATAACCCGCACACAATAACCCTTGTTAGAATTGTGAGGATTGAGCCTCTCCATTTCCAAACGTTTACCCAAATTCCACAAAACATGAGTGTGCCGGTGATGTTGTAGACTTTAGAACTTGGCTTGGTATATCACTTGAGCCCGCAATGATAAGTATTATGGATTTAGATAAAGTAACTTGTTTAAATTGGTAAATTTTAGGATTACACCCAAATCGCCTTCACATGTTGCTTATTAACTAACTACACCGGTTAGTTAACCTCCTGTTTAAACCTTTTCTTGTAAAACCCTAAAATCAGAACAAGTGCAAAATTACCAAAATGCCCTAATGTCAGAAAATTTAATAAAAGCATGAATAAAATTCAATCAAGTGTTATAAATTATAAAGTACATCATGTGACAAGTATGAAATTTATATAAGATTAAAATATCTTATTTTATGCAAGAAAATAATTATTACTTATATATATGTATTTTGCCAAATTATTAAAAGGTTAATTATGTATATTATACAAATTAAATATAAAATAAAAGAGGAAAATTATAAATAATTTAGGCAAAATTTAAAATCTGATTTTATACTTTTAAAAACCCAAAAACTCGGCACTTCTTCCTAGTATATCTTTTATATACATTATTTTCATTTGTAAATCTTTAAAAACAAATTTCCGAAACCCTAAACAAATTAAGTGGCGGCACCATTAATTTTTGATAGCAAGGAACAATTTTTCTAGGGTTCTTGGGAGTACAAGGGAGCTAAGAAAATTATTGGTTCATTGGTTTGAAGCTTGATTCGATTTATGGTGTTCTTTTGAATTCGAAATACCTAGCCGAACTCAATAATTCATAAAATCATCCATAATTATTCAAGGTATTTTTATAACTCATTTTACATTATATAGATCTGATATGTTCATGAGAAAAATTACCATGCACGTTATTTTGATTTATTAAGCTTAAACATGATCTAAACCCTAAATAATTGCAAGAATTGTATTCGGCTCTAAATAAATTTATACTTTCGATTTTATAATTTTTATGACTTGTATATATCATGTATGAACCAGATAAATTGTTAGAAAAATTGTATAAAAGATTTAGATAATTATTGTGGAATTTTCAATTCTGGCCGATTTTGAATTATGAAGGAAATGAAGGAATAAATTGGAAAACGAATTAGGGTTAGGGTTTTTATATTTTTTCCAGGTCCAATACATGCTAATGAATGTAGAAAAATTATGTAATTATTGGGGAAAATTCTAATTAGGGTTTTGTGCATTTATTGGTTACCCGGTTTGTGCTTTAAAAGTATAAGGGGGTGTTTTGTAAATTCTGAAACTTTGGGGCTGATTATGACATGTTAATATAATGTATAGATTCTGAGAAAAATAAGTGGAAGGGTATAAATTGTCATTTGATAATTGTTATGGGTTAAACATGATTAATTATATATAATATATATATAATTCGAATTGTATTTAAAACTGAGGGACTAAAAGTGTAAAGTATGAAAAGTACAAGGTATGATCAGTAATTAAAGTATTAAGTATGAAAATACCATATTTGATATTATAAGGGCTTGTTTTGCAAAAATGGATAATTAAAGATCATGTTTAATTAAATTAATAACTAAAAGGACTAATTACGTAAATTATGTAAGATCAAGGATTTGGATTGTAAATACAGAAATAGAAACCTGCTAATTATAGAAACATGCTATTTATGGAAACTTACTATTTATAGAAACCTGCTATTTATAGAAACCTGCTATTTATAGAAACCTGCTATTTATAGAAACCTGCCCTACTATTTATAGAAATCACCTACTATTTTTTTGAAAGTCTATTTTTGGGAGTTTAACTATAGGAAACTTTATTAAATCAGAAAGGTAATACAATTATGGAAAGTTAATTAAAAGACAAGCTACTATGTTTGGAAACTTAGTAATCATAGAACTGCTATTTTTGGAAGTACCCAAATATAACAGAATACTAATCATGAACATATTAGTCATCGGAATCATGTTATATCATGGAACGGTCCTATCAAGAATCATGCTAAAAAATGAAAGTTTGCCTAACAATGGAAAGGTAACCTTAATCATGATCTAAGTTACTTATAATGTCCTTTAACATTAGATCGCTTAAGCAGAGTATGCTTCCATCTTCCTTATCCATCTCTTTCCGTAAACTGCTAGACATAAGTACGGATATTCCTTCCTTCAGTAAGGACATTCATTCTTTTCATTATTCATCCCCAGAACTGCTATCGCTTCCCCATTTTTTAATTGATCATTTTGCCATGATCCTTTACATGTTTGATTTCAAGACTTATTCCTATTGCCCCGAGCTATATATACGCATGAACATGATTTACAATGACTTACCACCTAGTCATGAGGTACCAATACTATGACCATGAGGAACCTGTGTCACGACTCTTCGCGTATGAGAGTTGCTTTCACGCCGGCGTCACCTTTTTCCATGTTACCAGATTGATATTTCATGTTTGGGCCTATTATTCAGGGCGTAGGGTGCATCCTAGTTTACAATGTTTTACACGTTCATAGGTGATTGGTTGGTGTGTCTCTACATCCCATCACATGGAGCTGATCCCTCCACCCATATTAAATAAGAGTCACCCTCTATTAACATGCGAGGAAGGCTGCCCTCTATTATATGCATGAATTTATACATTATTATTATGACATGTATGTTTTATAGAGCTCGTGATTGGGCATATCATATTATTTATCGTTTATACTATCCATGAGTATCTCATACATCTTGACTTCACGTTACCATGTTTTACATGTTTATTTCCAATTCCTTCATGACGTATTTCCAGGTTTCCTCATGACACTCATAGGAACTTTCCGCTGCTTTATTACTTATTATTCCAGGATTTCATACTTATTAATTACATTGTTTTAATCCTTCACTGAGAGTTATGCCTCATCCGTATTTTTCTTTCTCTTTCTTATTACGTCAGGTAACAGAGGGAGATTGGGCATGAGAGAGGGTGTGCTTAGAGAGTGACCCTGTGTTAGCTTACCTTTCTTTATATCGCAGACATTTTGATGTACTAAATACTCTCTTGACACATTTCGTCCCTTAGACTTCTTATACGTTATTCATGTTGATCTCATATATGAGACCGAATGTTTGATTCCGCTTTCCCACCTTGTTTCTATTTTTTTTTACATATATGACTTTAGCCTTTTATTATGCTTTGATATGACACCATGATTATGACGTTTCGGCCTACTCTCCGTAGCGGGTTTGGGTCGTTACACAAATCATGGTTATGGCATCGACGATTGAACCACTTAAACTTCGGTACCATCAATGACCTTGCCAGAAAGGATTTAGTAAGAGGTTTACCTAGATGGAAGTTTGTGAAAGATCATCTTTGCTCCACATGTCAACTAGGGAAGAGAAAAAAGCATACCCACACACCCAAAGCTGAAAACACCAACTTGGAAGTTCTTAATACCCTTCATATGGATTTATGTGGAACTATGCGAGTGTAAACAATTAATGGGAAGAAATACATCTTAGTCATCGTAGATGACTATTCGAGGTTTACTTGGGTTATGTTTTTGAGATCAAAAGATGAAACCCCAAAGGTCGTCATCAAATTTCTAAAGCAAATACAGATCGGTCTCAACAAAACTGTTAGATACATCCGTACCGATAATGGCTCAGAATTTGTTAATCAAGTTCTGACTGAATATTATGAACGTGTCAGCATTTTTCACCAAAAATTAGTTCCCAGGACTCCACAACAGAATGGCATTGTCGAAAGACGGAACCGTACTCTTGTGGAGGCTGCTAGGACAATGCTGATATTTTCCAAGGCTTCGATGTTTCTATGGGCAAAAGCTATTGCTACCGCTTGTTACACTCAAAATCGATCACTCATTCACACTCGTCATAACAAAACCCCATATGAGCTGGTGCATGATAAGAAGCCTGATCTAACCTTTTTCCGAGTCTTTGGCGCTCTTTGTTACCCTACTAATGACAGCAAGGATCTTGGAAAATTACAACCAACAGCTGATATTGGAATTTTCGTTGGCTATGCACTAAGCAGGAAGGGTTACAGAATCTACAACAAAAGAACCTGACGAATTATGGAAACTATTCACGTTCAATTCAATGAGCTGTCTGAGCCAATGGCTCCTGTGAAACTCAGTATAGGACCCGCTCCTACTTTTTTTGATGCCTAGACAGATAAGTTCAGGGCTCATACCCAATCCGGTTCCTCCAGCACCATATGTACCCCCCACAAATAAAGTACTGGAGATTTTATTCCAACCAATGTTCAATGAATACCTGGAACCTCCTCGTGTTGAAAGACCAGTTTCCCTTGCTCCAGCATTTGGATATGTTATAGGAAGAAATTGTTTTTACCTAGACCCTTTTCAACTCAGCCATAACACCTTCATCACTATCCCGTAACCATTGATCAGAGCACCTTCTCCAAGTCATTCACCGTCATCTTCGGCATTACAATCTCTATGTTCACATCAAGGTATTGCTGCTAGATCTACTATCATTGAAGACAATCTGTTTGCTCATGTTGACTACAATCCCTTCGTAAACGTGTTTGCTCTGGAACCTAGTTCTGAAGCATCATCATCTGGGGATGTCAGTTCAGCGGAATCAACTCATGTATGTCAACCACATCATCATCTCGAGAAATAGAGCAAGGATCACCCACTTGATAATGTCATTAGCAATCCCTTTAGACCGGTATCCACCAAAAAATAACTTGTAACCGATGCCTTGTGGTGCTTGTTTAACTCTGTACTATCAAAAGTCAACCCGAAGAACTTCAAATCTGCAATAACTGAAGACTGCTAGTTTCAAGTATGGGAATTAGTACCTCAACCAGACTGTGTCATGATTATTGCTCTCAAGTGGATTTACAAAGTTAAGCTTGATGAGTACAGTGATGTTTTGAAAAACAAGGCAAGGTTGGTGGCCAAGGGATATCAACAAGAGAAGGGAATTGATTTCGAGGAATCCTTTGCAACAGTTGCGCGCATCGAGGCTATAAGAATCTTCATCGCCAATGTCGCTAGTAAAAACATGATCATCTATCAAATGGATGTCAAGACAGCATTCCTTAATGGCGAGTTGAAAGAAGAAGTCTATGTTAGTCAACCAGAGGGTTTCGTTGATCCAGACCATTCGACACATGTTTATCGACTGAAGAATGCTCTTGTAATGGTTTAAAAGCAGGCCCTCGGGCGTGTATGAATCCTTGTCACCGATTTTATTCGGACATAAAGTTTTCCAAGGTGTTGTTGACCGGACCATTATTCACGTCGAAAAACAGGCAAACATATTCCTTCTTGTTCAAATATATGTAGATATATCATATTTTTTTCCTCGATTGACCCAAAGCACGTGACACAAAATAATTTCCAATGAATGATTCAAAAATTCCAAATGTCAATGATGGGAAAAATATCTTTTCTTAGGATGACAAGTTCTCAAAATCCTCCCAGAGGCTATGTTTACTAACTCAGTCAAAATTTGAACCTCCGAAATATTAAAGAATTTGGGATGGATTCGGTGACCCTGTTGATACACCCATGGTGGAATCAGCTTAAACGGATGAAGGACCCCTAGGATTCTAGTATGCGAGACTCGCCTTTCTTATATGGTCGGTTCCCTAATGTACCTCACTGCAAGCAACCCGACCGGTATTTTCGCTGTATGTGTCATGGGTACTAGGTATCAGGCAGTCGCTACCAAAAACACCTTGAAGCCACTTAATCGGGTCTTTCGGTATCTCAAGAGAACCATTAATTGAGGACTTTGGTATCCGAAAGATACCGCTATGGCACTAATGGCCTATGCAGATACGAACCACACAGGTTGTCAGGATACACGAAGAAGAACGTTTGGAAGTGATCAATTCCTTGAAGATAAATTAGTCAGCTGGTCATCAAAGAAACAGAAGAGCACTGTGATCCAACCCACAGAGGTTAATATATGCCAATGTTTGGTGAATGTTGCACAAGATACTTGGATGAGGTCTCACTAGAGGAGACTACGATTTTGACTTTACCAAGATTCCCCTGTATTGTGAAAACGCAGTTGCAATTGCCAAGTAGCACAAAGTATAGCACTCCAGGTCCAAGCACATTGACATCCGACACCATTTCATTAGAGAGCAGGTTGAAAAGGGCGTGGTTGAATTCTACTTTGTGATGATGGATTATCAGCTTGCGGACATATTCACCAAGGCATTACCAAGAGAGCGGTTTGAATTTCTACTCCCGCGACTTGGTATGAAGAGTATGACTCCGGAAACCCTTAAACGTCTTCAGGAAGGAGAAAAGGAGTAAAGGATGGTCTTCATATATCCTATGTATATTTGTATATAACTAACCACAAAAACAAGATACAAAAATATAAAACCTATAAAAACCATAAAAATTATATAAAAAATTAAAAATACCAAAAATATTTTTTAAGACATGTCTTCTGAAAATCGATAACATTTTACGACACATAAGAAATGTCATTCAATAAAATACAAGTCTTTAAATGAATTCAGCATTAAAAGGAAGTTCAAACAGTTTTAAAACATGTCTTCATGGCTTGCAGTTATTTTAGACTGCAACCTGCTTTTCAATTTGAGGAATGCATGTCGCCAAAAAGACAGTTGTTCCTAACAATGGATAATTACTTTCTCCCGGGCACGGATTACTTAATATCCGTGCATCCAAGGATTAATGTATGTTTCAGTGCGTTATTCTTTCACCGGAAGAGAAGTCTTCCTTTCATAACCAAATAATTTTCTTTTTAATTGATTCTTCAAAAATTATTTGTGTTAATTACGGTGGAAAAATGTTGTTGGAAATTCATCAATTTAGGTTTTTCAAAATAAACTTTTTAACTCAAACAATGACTACAGCTCTTTCAATAGAAAACGGGTCATTGTTTGAGGGGGAGAGGGATTTTATGTTTATTGCATCAAACAGGTTTCTAGATCATATCATGGAAAATGTTTGTAGTAATACGGGTTATATTTTGAGGGGTTGTTAATTAATTTTAACTCAAAGGGCCAAAATTGTCATTAGTTAAAGAGTTTAGGGTCTTATGTGCAATATGCTAATTGTTTCCTAGCTCTATTAAACTTGAAGGACTAATTCCGCCATCTCTCAAACTCCTTTAACCTTAGAAAACCTTTAAGCAAAAATTATATCTAGTTAGAAACCTCAGGGACCAAAACTGCCAAAATCCAAACCTCTAATATAAATAGGTAGCGGTTTGATAAACTGGTCAAACTTTCAATTCTCAGTCAAACATAAAAACATACTCTCTCTCTCGCAAACCGCTACATCAAATCGCCACCACCCTTTAATTGATTTCCTGTATTGTACTTTCTAAGGTAAACATTACATCGCGTACTATATCTGTTATAGATCGTGTTGCTAAAAAGAATAAACTTAAAACACATTCAAATGGCGTCAATCTCTAGATTCGTACTAGGCTTTAATTTAAATTCTGAGTGTAGTGTGTGATTGTGAATTGATTAGAGGGATAGATGCGAATTTAGGTGGTGATTACTCGATCATGCTTAGATTAACTTTAATCAATTACATTTGTGTGTCTTGAATAATATTGTATGCGTTCGTTGACCAAAATGAGTATGTGTGTTTGAAGATGCATTTTTGTTGCTGGGATATGCTTATTAGAGTATGATGATATCGTTTGTATGTCTTCTTGAGATCCTCGCTCATTTCATTGGCTGATCTGGTGTTTTTCGCATATAGGTTGACTTGTGGAAGTCAACTGATGTAGTTTGTTGTTGTAACTTGTTTGGGATATGATTCTTAGGCTTAAGGCAAGTAAAGTATGCCACTAATGACCGTCCCATAGTGCTTGAAATGATACTAGAATGCGTTCGCGTTTTATGTTTCTGTTATAGGTTTCCCAAATAGTCTTGATAGCGGTTTGCTGTAATATTCTTGATAGCGGTTTGGTTTGAAGTTTCTTGATAGCCGTTTACTTTAATATGCCTGATAGCGGTTGGATGATAAATGATTATTTTATTATAAACAGGCAAACCGCTATGATGTAGCGGTTTGATGAAGATTATTTTTATCATTAAAATAATCCAAACCGCTATTTCAAAGTTTTCGTAACTGGTAGCGGTTTGATTAAATGTGATTATAATAGTCGTAGCTGTTTGGTCATAGCGGGTTGATTAAAATTAATAAAATATTCGTAGCAGTTTGGTCATGACGGTTTGTTTAAAAAATGAATATTATATTCGTAGCTGTTTGGTCCTGGCGGTTTGATCATTCCGCTACATAGCGGTTTGATCATTTCGCTACACAGCGGTTTGATTAACTCAACTCATAGCGGTTTGGTGCCAACTGTGTTGATCCCACGCCTTGATCGGTTCTTTATGATATAAAGAGTTTGTTACCTTGGAAGAATCCAAAATAACAAAGATTGAGACTTTGTGAATATACCAAAGTGTATGCGGAATCTACACTTTGATACTCTAGAGAAATTTATAAATGAAATAGTAATGATCACACTCAAACAATAAACACAAAACTCACTGCTTCAATATTATAAATAATACGAGTACTCTTTAAGTACTGGGGTTATACAACGTTGAAGCTATTACAAAAACACTCTCAATGTATATCTAAAAGTTCTATCTATCACTACTCTAGGGATCTCCTTTTATAGAAATACAAGGAGCCCTTTACAAATATATCTGCCTATCTATTAGGAACAGTTACAATTCAAAACTAAATATTCCGAAATGCTCTCCATACCTTCTTATCTTCATATCATCAGCTTTGACCATTTAACAGTACAAACTTCTTCAGCTAGCAGTATTAAGTTTCCTTGGCAGTACTGACTTTGTGCTGGCAGTACTAACCTTGTGTTGGCAGTACTAACTCCTTTAGTACTGTTGGCAGTATTAAGTCATATGAAGATTTATTCCCAACAAACTGGGTAGCGGTTTGGGCCTAAATCTCAAGGTTTTGGCCCATTAGTCCCAATACCCTCTCAAGGCCCAATCCAATGGCACAATTACCTTGTTAAAAACCCATCTGGGACTTTGTTAACTTTGTTTTGTGTTATCAGTATCCTTGACCAACATAGACATAACTCACCATCATCAATCGAAGCATGTCCACTGTTCTCATCTAACATCAAGATATAATCATGTCTGCTATTCCTGTTGAAATCTTGTGTAGACAAAATGCTGATGAAATGTACCCGCCCTCACCCATAAGATCTAATGATCAGAATTCTTCCTTTTTTGCTAGCTTGGTGCTACTCCGGAAAGAGCAACCATGGTCTAGGATCTTTAAAAGAGGCAAAGAAATCCAATCTTTCAGATTGCAATAGATATTCTGCAAAACACCAACTTCTTCAAGGCATTTCATTTGCTCTGCCTCGGTTCCAACTACCTACATCAACAAATCTAGAACACTCTTACATATGTGGAAAAAAGCTGGGACTTACCATTTTCAGCTAGATGAAGATAGTTCACACTCCAATAATTGATGTATGGCAAATCTTCCGAGGGAAGCTTATAGAGACTAACTCCACTGATCCCAAGCTCACCATTTGTGGTCCACCTCCTTCGGTAGATGCAATATGGACTTTATGAATGATTTGGGGGGGGGGGGGGGGGGGGGGGGGGGGTCTCCGAAGGTGATTCACTTTATGTCAAGTATGGCGGTGAATCACCTGTATCATCCTTGGAGAGCAATATTGTCTATGATCAACCAGTGTCTCACAAGCAAGACATATGAGCATGATAGGCCTAGATATCCAGTTCTTCATATGCTTTGGGGAATTATAAGAAATATTAATTTTACTATGGGTGAGCTTATGTGGGAAGAGTTTGATGCAACCTATGCAGACCTTTTCTTGACTGATAATGCTAATTTGGGCATCCACAAGAAGGGCAGGAAAGACAAACCTCACCGTTATTCCTTATGTGTCATATATCCACGATGCTTATATCTATCACTTGGAAGTAATTCACAATATTCATCACCAAAGAATCAAATCGCGTTTCATCTTGCTGAAGAAGATCTCAAACTCGGTAATCTTAAATTCGTCTCGAAATGCGAAATCGATGAAGTCTTTGGAATGCTAATTCCTAACGAGCTAATCTCAAACAATATCAGGAATGCCTCATACTACAATGCTTATCTGGAAATGGTCGTAAAGCATGATCAGAAAGTTACAGCCCAAAAGGAAGAAAAGAAGAAACCTGCAAGCACCAAGCAATCCAAGCCAAAGCCAGCTAGCAAGAAGTCAAGCAAACCAGCACCTGCACCGAAACAGAAGGTAACCAAGGAAAAATCTTCTAAGGCTTCTACTGCTAAGCCACCCAAGCCGAAGCCTGCCAAAGAAAAGTCAACCAAGGCTACACTACTACAAAAGGCCGGTAAGGGTAAAGTGGCAAAAGTTCACAACGTAAAGAGTACTTTCCAGCTGGTTAATGAACCTGATAAAGAACCAGCTCATTCTAAACCTGAACCCGAGCCTGAACAAGAAGGTGCAAGTGAAGAATATGATATGGAACGTGCTATTCAGATGAGTCTGGAGTTATTTCAGGTATAGGGTCATGCACACGTTGGAGGTGTGGCAATTCAAGAACCTGTTGCAGAGGCCATCCGACCACTCCTTGTAGTAGAAGGCAAGGGCAAAGCCATTGTCACTAAAGAACAAGCTGTCCAATCTCTGCTAGCCTTACACACACCAAAGAGGAGAAGCACTATAGACCAACTCATATCCAAAGGCGGACTCCAGCTACTGAAGAGGCAACAACTAGACCCTCTGTACAACCATAAGATAACACATCTTCCAATATTGTCCATGACTCTCCTTCTCCAGCATATGCTGAAACAGGTGTTGGGTCTGATAAGACAAGCAGTGGGGGTGATACTAAGATATTGCAGATTACTGAAGAACTAGGGGGGATGTGGAAAAGACCGCTGAACTTGATCAAGGCCAGGCTGGATCAGACCCTGGTGAAACTCATGAGTCTTGACCTTAACCAGAGCAGGTACACATGGAAGAAGACCAGGCTGGACCAGGCCCTAAAATAAGCCGTGTGGCTCTTGCTGGACCAGATCCTAAGCCCACGCACGACGAATTCATGGCTGACTTATACCCTAAGGTTTAAGAGAGTTTGAAGTTTCTGGCTGATGAACATATCATCCTAGAGGATCCTCTAAGCTCAACCGAGACTCTCTCGTCAATGAAGAATCTAGAGGATCATCAGTATGGGACAATTCATAATGGCAAATCACTGATGATGATCTAGAAAACTCACTGTGTAAGCTGCAGTGGGTCCTCACATGTAACTGTTCTAATATATCAAGCGTCATCCTCTGCTCCTCCACTATCCACACTAGTAATTAATCTTTCACCTAAAAATGCATCATCTACCACTCAAACACCAGTCTTTACAGCAACAACAACGACAATAAAAACACCCCTCCCACCTCCTCCACAACAACAAAGCACAACCGAATCTGAGTTAGCTGAACATGTCGCAACTCTTGAGAAGAAACTCTCGGACTTAGAACAGACTAACAAGAATCTTGATAACACCACTCAAAATCTTAGATCTCGGGTCTACACTTTGGAGCTTAAGGATCTGCCACATAAGATTATTGAAGCCATCTGTAAAAATGTCAAAGATGTTGTCTAAATAGCTCTATAAGCTCCCCTTCGAGATTGCTTCAGAGACTTGCCCGAAGAAGATATAAAAGAAATGCTTCACAAAAGGATGTTCGAGAGTGGTACATACAAATCACTTCCTGAACATATCGCTCTTTATAAAGCGCTAGAGGCATCTATGGCACGAGCTCAAAGGGATGAATTCCTTGCTGAAAAGAACAAGTTACGCAAGTGACGCCATTACAATCAAGATCCTCTTCCTCCTCCACCTAATTCGGATCTTAGTAAGAGGCGACGACATAACACTGGCGCTTCTGGTTCATCATAGCCTCCAGCTCCTCAGTCATAAGCATGGAAAAAGTCTGACACTCGAGATGCTTCTTTAGGCTCCTCTAAGCAATAATCTGATCCTCATGATGAGCAACCTGTCAAAGACATACCTATCCTAAAGTCTGCCAATATATCTGATTTAGAAGATACTGGTTTTGCACATTTTTCACATGTCAAGCCTAGGCTAGCATGGTTAAAGTCGATTTTAGAGGACGACATACCAGCCACTCTAGAACCTGCATGGGTTATTCCTACATCCCAAACTTCCTAATAACTGAAACAACTGGGACTGGGCCAATGCATTAGCTTCCCACTATCAAGCTCTGGCAGAGACTCTGTTACATAAAAAATAACTGGGGATATGTGGAGACCGTTTATGAATGGTAGTGCCAACAGAAGGGAAAGACCGATCCTACCCCTGCTTACTCCAAGAAAAAAAAACATAATCTGAAGTCAAAGCTTATGAAGTCGATAAAGCTTTCTACCCAGACGTTGTTTATCTTTAGTTCCATATGGAAGAGTGTCACAAGATGCTTACAGATCAGATTTACTGGACTAATCTAGAAGGTAATCAAGTCAGGATAGACATTAACAGACCTCTGCCTCTTAGTGGTCCACCAGGTCATGTCACTACTCAAACTTAATTCTTTTTCAATCACGACTTGGAATATTTGCGATATCGCACCAAGGGAAGCGGACATGCTTTGTCAATTTCCAAGAGGAAAGTTTGCCGTACATGACTTATGACTTGAACAAACTTGTTCCTGAGCATATGTGGATCGATGACATCTGCACCTATGACATAAGTGCCTCTTTATGTATCTCTCATTGGTGGTTTAATCGTCAGAAATTCTACATTGACCGACACACAACTGAATCAAGCCACAAGGTAGTCAGAACTCACATGCATATACTCAGTGTTGTCATAATAAAAGCCTACTCCCGCTATGGGTATGACTACCTGAAAGAGATCACATTGCGTAGAGCTGATAGAATACACGATTGTCAAAAAGGACTTCAAAAACATGTATCCCAGTGACTTTGCAGATCTAAATCTGTTGCTTCTTCAAGGTCATCTAAATCATCTTCCTAGTTCAGACATACGTATGCTTTCTACTACTGTTAAACTGTGGACACAAAACTTAGTGATTCGACAACTGGTTAAAGACTTCCAACTCAGCATTAAGAGCTACTAGAAATAACTGAATCTCACTAAACCTGGATAGGATGCAACCGGATTCAAGTTCAAGCATGATTATACAATCATTGATTCGCCTCGTGCAGTTGTGTTCCTTGTCAGTAACAATGAACAGAAGATCATGTCATTTAATGAGATTTACAAGTTTAGTGATGGGTACCTGACAAATATTATGGAATTACCTGGATTACAATATTAAGGAGAACAATGTTAATCGACCCAATCTGGTGTATAAACACTGGTTTTTCGACTGATAAGGATTGAAAGGACAAGGAATTTATACATGCCATTGAATGGAGACTCAAGACCAGAAGAATCTTAAGGAATTTGGAATGCTTTGTTGGTGGACGAGTTCGCGATATTGACTACAGACTTCTTCAGAGAACGGAATGATCTTTTCATTTCACTTATAAGGTCAATATCATTTGTATATATATATATATATATATATATATATATATATATATATATATATTGTATCTTGTACATTATAAAGTTGTGATATACTTAGTGTTATGTGTCAGTGTATGAATTTTTCATTAAATTTAAATTTTTTCCATTAAATTCAAAAATTTTCAAACCTATCATACCAGACACTAATAGAATCCCTTATAGATTCAGGGGAGCATTAATCTGTTCACCACTCTGCTTGTGATTAAATTAGCATATTTTTCTCCCAGTTTTTCCAACATATTCGAATCCATTGGTATCCAAAATATCAAAGGCTTTGACATTTTTGATAAGGGGAGAAAATATGATTAAAATATGAAAACTGGTTAAAAAATGTGATTTTGTAGACTCATGTGTATACTCCTCCCTCCTTGTGCTAAACAGTTTTGATTAATCGATGCACATGTTGAGGGGGAGCATTTTTGAAAATTCAAAAACAATCGAGGTACTAAAAGCTTTGATATTTATATCACAAGTACCTGATTGAGTTTTTCAAATTGGTTTATGGCAAGGTGAACTGTATCAAAACGACCGACCATGTATTTAATTTTCTCAGAGATATAAGGTTGGTAAGGTTAGGTATTAGTTCCATGATCCAGCCAGAACCGGAGGGATCTACCCAGGGACAATCCACTAGTTAGTGTAGAAGTCCTTAGGTATGACATAAAAAAGGAGTAAATGTGAAAATAAGGGAATAGTGCCGACTGAGATGGAGCTAGAACTGGAACAAACCCAACAAGGTTCTAGTCATGAAGTCTCGGTAAGCACTGAAGGGGTTGAAGAATGAAAAAGAAATGTAAGGATAAAGGGTGTAAAGAAAGAAGCCCTCCATACACTTAGGCAGAAACCGGGTCAATACATTTGCTGTCAGAATCACAATGATGATTGCTGACATTGAAGACTGACATCATGGACCCAGTGATGCAATGCACAACCCTCCCTAGCCACTCAGAATCTCTCAAAATATTTCTGTTTCATTTCTCACGGAGACTTAACACGTTATCTATTGACTTTCTCACTCCGAGTTAGTTGATATTGAAAAGGTGGCAGTCCGCTCCAGCCTCCGATCACTAAAACCAAAACGCACAATGAGTATAAAGCAAGCGATTCATCAATCAATCTCATTATGACCATTCATACTAACTTGTTCTTACACACAATGTATGAATAACAAGGCTATCATAAGAGTCATCCGCATATACTTTGTGGTTTTTGCCAGAACATCCGAGTGACACTTTATGTTTTCACAATGAAAGATGAGGAAATCCTGCTTGAGCCAACAGTCAAGCAAGCTCAGAGATGTAACTTGTGGGATCCTTAATGGGTCAAACTTGTGACCTTGATATCGAATCGTCCAATTATTGAATTGACGATTGATGAATTTTTGATAAATGCTTAAACGCTCACGATGTGTCACAAAAACACTTTTCTCAAGTGACACTCGATAGATTTTTCAAATCAATTTTCCTCTTCAATCGGTAAGATAGTAACTAACCAATTCACTCTTATCGTGTTGTCTACTTTGAGACGTTCCGATTAAAAGAACAGGCAAGTTAGGTGATTCTGATGTTCATACATTAGAAGATCCAACACTTATACTGAAATCAATCAATGGAGAAACTTATAAGATTAAGAGAGAATCTACCTGAAAGCACAGGATCGGTCCTTACAGGCCTCTGGAGGTTAATCCAACCAAACTCAGGCGAATGACAAAGCTATATTCGTCCACAAACTTTATTGCTAACAGTTTTATTACAGGTTTAAGTAAAGATGGAGATGGAGATACCTTGTTCCAGTGGAGTCTATTTCATAACCGCATGCTCATACTCGACCAATACATCTAATGACCTCATGAAAGCACAAGTATATGTTTCAAAGCTTCTGCAACTCTCAACTTTGATATCACACGTTCCTTAAAGTGGCCAAGCATTAAAGTTAAAGAACTTCAAGAACAAATTATTCAAGTTTTCAAGATCAAGAAAGGTATGAGCATGTTAGTCCACAAGACCACAAGACGGCAAAAGATCACAAGATGATGATTAAAGATTAGATTTGGCTGATGATCTCAAGAAAGCTCAAGATCACATATCAAGTTTAAACACAAGCCATAAGACAAAGACCAATACATCAAAGTACAAGATATCACATGAAGAATCAAAGACTACGAGCTGAATACAAGATCAATCAGAAGATTGCCGAGCTTAAGTTTGTATTTATTGGGGTGACCTCCCTTAAGGGGAGATTGTTAGATATTAGAAAAAGACTCGGTCACCCTGTGTATTTTACCGTTTATTATAGCTCATAGTTGATAGTTAATCGTATGACATTCGGTATTGGGCCGGGTAATTAAACCCAACGTGTAAGCCCATGCCAAGGCCTTTGGCCAGTTTTGTAAGATACTATATAAACCTCTTACATGCCATGGATGAGGTGGATAGTCATTTCATTATACAAGTTACATTTTCTCTCACTAGAAAGTTTTCTCTCTCACTTTCTCTCTCTAGGTTCGGCTAACCTATCAATCTTCCATTGTGTTATGATTTCCAATATCCTACAAACTATACTACTGATGTTATGATCTTGTCTTTAGGGGGTTGTGACATGGTACTTAGAATTCAATGGTTATCTACTTTAGGATGCATATATTAAAATTTTGAAACATTAGTGATAGAATACACTTATAAGCACAAGAAAGTGGTGTTAAGGGGTACCCAACAAGCAACTCTTAAATGGATGCATGGGAAACAAAAGTGTAGAGAAAAGAAGTTAATAGCTGTTGAGTTATATGTGATGTGTATTTGTGTTACCCTGCTTCTATTTTGAAATTGGAGGTTGACAGTTTTGTTCCTAAGCCTATACAAGAGTTATTGACTAAATTGGGTTTGTGTTTGATGTTCCAAAAGAATTACCTCCTAAAAAATCACATGATCACATAATTCCTCTTATGCCAAACACTCCACCAATCAATATCAGACCTTACAAGAACCTACCTAACCAGAAAGATGCAGTTTAATTGATTGTGAAAGAATTGTTAGACTCAAGGGTGATAAGGAATAGCCAAAGTCCTTTTTCTTCTCCCATTGTAATGGTGAAAAAGAAGGATGGTTCTTGGAGAATATATGTAGACTATAGGCAGCTTAACAAGTACATAGTTACAGATAAATATACATCATTTCCCTTTATGAGATGTGCTTTACTTGAGATGCAAAACACTTAGCTTGTTTGCATCAAGATGATTAGTGATCATGTCGATTGTTGATAATTATGGATTAAGTCTTAATAACTATTTGAGTTTATGTTAATTGGAAGTTAATTACACTTTGATTTTTATCACTTCTGCGCACTTACAAATAAGTGCGGAGTTTTTGAGAGGGGTTAATGCTAGGTGCATTTGATGGACTTTTATTCTTCAATCTTGGGGAAAATTTGCGGCGCACATGTTGTAAGTGCGGCGGTGTTTGAACTTCAGAGGAAGTGCGGCGACAAGTGTAACAAGTGCTGCGGACTTCTTAAATTTTGGCCAAAATCTTTCTTTTCTTGTATTTGCCTCCCAAAGCATAGGTTTCTTGAGCTTGGGTCTTTAGAGTCTTCATTGAACCTATAAAGAGTTTAAAGCTTAATTAAGTATCAATGTTCCTTGAGAAATGATCAAATCATATATAAATAATGCCATATGAATACATGTATATATTGGCGTTATCAATCAAATCCCTCACACTTTAGTTTATTGCTTGCCCTCAAGTAATGGAAGCGAGAAATATATAAAATCATTTTATCGTGACTTGAAGAAATTTGATGTTTTATAAAGAGATTGCATTTTTAGGATAACTTTTTCAGGCATATTGACTATTATAACATAGCCCTTACATAGGGATCGTGTTTTGATTTTAAAATTCACTCAGCCACTCAGATAGGGTTTAGATATGATTTTGTGAAGAACACTCAATTTGCACAGACATAATCTAGACAGCTACCATAGGCTTGTACTTAACACATAAACCTGACCGAAGGGCGGAACTTGGGTACTAGAGAGGATTCAATCTTCATGCGCCGAACATAAGCCTTTATTTTCGAAAATGATTTTAACACCATATATTTATTTTATGTATTTTACCAAATACTAAGGCTTGGCACAGGACTTTTTCAATCTAATTTTTAGATACTTCAGCAACATAGATTTAAGGGATCGCTTGCAATAACATAGACTTGCGGGATACATTACATGTGATAGGCTTCGGTCTAGTAAATGATGATTAAGCACAAGTTCTAGAGCTTCTAAATTACCGGCCCTCTCAAATATAATTATTAACCAATACCAATGTTCCTGAAAGGCGACAAGCCATACTAAACACATCCGTACGACAGAATAGACATTTATGGCTGCAATATCAAACCTTTTAAATCGAACAAGTAAAGGCATATTAATTATCTTAGGTACCAAATGTGGATACCCAAATTAATCTAAAGGCTTGATTTCTCACAATTTTTGTGGATTGGGGTGTGCTATGCTTATAATGGTCAATCGGTTGGTTTTCGCTTTTACTAAAAAGCATTTTTTACTTTTGAAAGCATATATAATTAAGATTTTTCATAAAATATCAGCAAAAAAATTTTTAACAGGGGCCAACATTGAGGGCTGTGATTATTTTTCCTATTTGGCTCCCTTTTACACTTAAGTTGACATTGACCTCAATGTGATATCTGATATGAGATTAAAATAAGGAAAAATTAAGGGAACGGTACTTCCCGGGGGTATAGAGAGAAATGTCATTAGCTGAGGTAGTATTTCTTGAGCCTATTCGTCTAATTTTTCCATATCTTCGGCTAAATTACATCGGCATAAAAGTAAATTATACAAAGCACACAAAAAGAAAATATTTTTTTTAGAAAATAAATAATATTAGTAGAAGAATGGAGGAGGAACTCCTCCACACTTAAGTGAAAGCACGGGTTGCCTCCCGAGAAGCGCTTAATTTTTAAGAGAGTCGTTAGCTAGACTCGTATTTCGGGGTCATTAGTTTGGG
Source organism: Tanacetum coccineum (assembly GCA_026074375.1). Classification (NCBI taxonomy): domain Eukaryota; kingdom Viridiplantae; phylum Streptophyta; class Magnoliopsida; order Asterales; family Asteraceae; genus Tanacetum; species Tanacetum coccineum. Next base: position 2,980 of record BQNB010108847.1, on the reverse strand, counting down.
GGAAAAAGGGAGTGACTGCTTCCCTTGGGTCATTGTCTTCTTCGTGATATAGTTTAAGTCGATGGCCATTGACTATGAACGTCTTTCCATCTTTTCCATAAAGTTCAACATATCCAGATGGGTATTGATGTTTTACTATATAAGGTCCTAACCATCGGGATCTGAGTTTTGGTTGTTTAAATTTGTACTTTGAGTGAAATAGCAAGGACTTTATTTCCTTGTTTGAATTCTTTCTCTTTTCGTAATTTTTCTGTCATGCCAGAATTTGGTTCTTTCCTTGTATAGACGAGAGTTTTCATAAGCTTGGTGTCTAAGTTCATCTAACACGTGTAACTGAAACATTCTTTTCTCACCAGCAGCGATGAGATCTGGGTTATAATTTTTCAGTGCCCAGTATGCACGGTGTTCAATTTCAAATGGTAAGTGGCAGTTTTTTCCATATATTAGTTTGTATGGTGTAGTACCAGTAGGTGTTTTGTAAGCAGTGCGAAAAGCCCATAGAGCATCATCAAGTTTTCTTGACCAAATAGCAGGATTGTCTTTAACAGTTTTTTCAAGAATTCTTTTAAGAGCTTTGTTCGTGTTTTCAACTTGACCACTAGTTTGAGGGTGATAAGATGTAGAGAAACGGTGATTAACTCCATATCTTTTCATGGTTTTTTCCATTATTTTGTTATAGAAGTGAGTACCTCGGTCGCTGATTAGGCTTTCGGGCCATCCGAAATGGCAGAACAGAAATAAGTTTCCACTTCAGAAGGCGACTATTCTCAGGGCATCATTGGTTGGTAAAGCTTGAGCTTCAGCCCATTTAGATACGTAATCAACAGCGACTAGAATGTATTCAAACTTATATGATTTTGGGAATGGTCCCATAAAGTCGATACCCCATATGTCAAAAATTTCACATACTTGAATGTTGTTTAAGGGCATTTCATCACGTTTTGATATATTTCCGGTCCTTTGACATGCTTCACATAAGCGGACTAGAGTATGAGCTTCTTTGATGATTGTTGGCCAGTAAAATCCTGAATCAAGGACTTTTTTAGCAGTTATGTTTGGTCCATAATGTCCACCTGTTGGTCCGTGGTGACATTGATCTAAAATGGTTTGGGTTTCTGGTCCAGATATACAACGTCTGATCATACCGTTAGAGCATACTTTGAAGAGATAAGGTTCCTCCCAAAAGTAGTGTTTGAGGTCAGAGAAGAATTTGTTCTTTTGTTGATATGTCATTCCCTTTGGTATAATATTACCGACTAGGTAGTTTGCAAAGTCTGCGAACCATGGTTCATTAATGTTGATTTCCATAAGAGTTTCTCTGGGAAAGTTATCATCTACTTCACTATCATCGCTTGTTTCATCATTTTTGATTCGGGATAAGTGATCGGCTGCAACATTTTCTGTTCCTTTTCTATCTTTGATTTCTATGTCAAATTCTTGCAGAAGTAAAATCCATCGAATAAGGCGTGGCTTAGCATCTTGCTTTTTAAATAAGTGCTTTAGAGCTGAATGATCAGTGTGAACAATAGTTTTTGAGAGAATAAGATAGGATCTGAATTTGTCAAATGTAAAAGCTACAGCCATAAGTTCTTTTTCGGTTACGGTGTATTTTTGTTGAGCGAAATTAAGGGTTTTGCTTGCGAAGTAGATTGGGTGTGAAAGTTTTTACCATTTCATTTTGACCTAAGAGGCTATCATAGGAAAAACTATTGCCATCACACATAAGTTCAAATGGAAGATTCCAGTTTGGGCTTACGATCACAGGAGCACATGTGAGTTTCTCTTTCAATGATTCGAAAGCTTTTTGACATTCACCATTGAACTCAAATGGAGTGTCTTTTTCGAGCAGTTTAGTTAGAGGTCGAGATTTTTCATAGTCTTTATAAAACATCAGTAAAAACTGGCATGTCCGAGAAAGCTTCTATACACCTTTGATCTTAGTAGGGCAACATATAATCTTTCCAAAACATCTTTCCTTTTTCATTTTGGTTTAATTTTGAGCTTTTTACAGCTTATTTACTAAAAATAAGTACAAACCTTAACTTTCTGCAATCAGCAGCTCTTTTGGCTTTTTGGGGCTTATTGAGTGCTTATTTTTATAAGGTGCCTTTATTAAAGTTGCTTAAAAACATGTCCCGGACAACTTTCATGTTTTGAGTTTTGGCTAAAAACGATTTTTTAAAATCAGCCGTTTTGGTGCCTCGTTTCTGCTGATAGTGCATCATTTCTGCTGGTCGGGTTAATTTTTTTTTATGCCCGTTTTAGGTTTTGTTCTATTAGATTGTAATTTAGGGTTTCCTTATACCTAATTTTGCTTCCCGTAGTTGTTAGGACTTGTAATAAATAAAAATCATTCTCACTTAATCTCAATCAAACCAAGATCAACTTTCAATTGCAGCCTCGTTGGGACATACGACCCGGGAATCATACTTCCGGAATCTTTTTATCATTGATTCTCTTATATATTTTATTTCTAGGTAGGTCTTGACTTTTTACCTTGGTCAAGGGTGAAGAGTTTGGATTTGCCTAGTAATTTTATATATACTATATCCAGAGAACCAAGGGCTAACCCAAGGACTATCGGCAATTAGATAAATTATACCGGTATCCAGGAGTTTCACGATTTCTTTTTTTAACAACTTCTTGCATATTTGGATTTAACCTTCTCTGTTTTTGGACAACGGGTTTCTTATCATCCAAAAGTTGTATTTTGTGTTTACAGAATGATGGACAAATACCAAGAATGTCTTTCCAAGCAAAGGCTTGCTTATGCTTTTTAAGAACGGATATTAGTTTGTTTTTCTTCTCTTTGGATAGCTGAGATGATATGATAACAGGAAGAAAAGAGGGTTCTTCCAGGAATACATATTCCAGATTATCAGGAAGGGGTTTAATTTCGAGATCCGTAGGAGGTTCTTCGAGATATGTTTTCATCTTATAATCAATATTAATGGTGATTTTTTCGAATGGCGGATTTCGG
>BQNB010108846.1:4516-22875 GCA_026074375.1 Tanacetum coccineum | reverse complement strand
ATCTCGATAGAGATTTCGTGCAAGCCAGGCATCTTAAAGGGTCGAAATACTTTATAGGGAAAGTGAACAAACACGATACAACAAAGATATCCAGGATCATCACACACGCCCTATTTTTCGATAACAAACATATAAAGTATTTGGTTGTGATCATGGATGGAAATACGGTAAAGGATATGACAACGAACTTTGAGAAATTAGACAAGTTTGAGGGGCATGACTTTAGGCGATGGTAGAAAAAGATGCACTTCTTGTTGATGACGTTGGAGGTGGTTTATGTGTTGACTACACCGATGCCGGAATTGGTGGAAGATGTTACAATGGAAGCAATCAGGATAAGGGCAAAGTGGGAGAACGATGACTACATATGCAGGGGACAGATTTTAAATGGTATGTCAGACTCTCTCTTCGATGTATATACGAATATTGAATCGGCTAAGCAGTTGTGGGATTCACTTGAATCCAAGTACATGGTAGAGAATTCTTCTAGTAAGAAATTCCTTGTGAGTAATTTTAACAATTACAAAATAGTCAATTCTAGACTGGTCATGGAACAGTTTAATGAACTCCTTAGGATCCTTGGACAATACACACAACATGGCTTAAAAATGGATGAATCCATTTCTGTTTCAAGTATAATTGATAAGTTTCCTCCTTCCTAGAAGGATTTCAAACATACTTTGAAACATGTTATAGACGATTTGCCTTTGGTCCAACTTGGTAGTCACTTGTGTATAGAGGAATCTCTAAGGGCGCAAGAAAGTGACAAAGGGAAAGAGTAAAGAAGCTGGTGGACCCTTTATTAATATGACAGAAGAGGGTAAGAACAAACATCACAAACAAAACAAAGGAAAAAACGGTCAAATGAAAACAATAGTGGTTCTAGTTCCAACAAGAAATCAAAGTTGGAATGTTGGAAGTGTGGCAAGATTGGTCACTTCAAAAGGGATTGCTGTGGTAAAAAGAACAACGCAAATGCTGGTGGTTCGAGAAAGGGGTCTAAGGACAAATCCCAAGACCAAGGTCAGAAGTTAGTGCCTGTTTGGAACAGATTTATTAAATTTTTTGTTTCACTAATTTCTGAAGCATTTTATGTGCAGGTTGATGCAATTCCTTGGTAGATAGAATCTGGTTCTACAACTCATGTTTGTAAATATCATTGTTGCTTTAAGACATATGAACCCGTGGAAGACGGATCTATACTTTACATGGGCGATGAACATTTAGCTCCTGTTCATGGCAAAGGAAGCATAGCATTAGAATTTAGTTCTGGAAAAACTATTACTTTGTTTAATGTGTTGTATGTACCTAAACTTCATAAGAATTTAGTTTCTGTTCCTTTGTTGAATAAGTGTGGATACAAATAGGTGTATGAATCTGATGAGTATATCTTATCAAAGTCTGGTGTGTTTGTAGGGTTTGGATATTATAACAATGGTATGTTTATGTTGAACTTGAATAAAGTTCCTGGTGATTCAGATTATGTTTATATGTCTTCTTCTACTGTTATTAATTCCTCATTATGGCATGCTCGTTTAGAACATAGGCACTATAAAAGAATGCTTGAAATGTCTAAAGATGATTTAATTCCTGGTATTGATGAAATTTGGAAAAATGTACTACCTGCATGTTAACAAAAATCACTAGGAAACCATTTCAAAGTATAACAAGGAAATGTGTCATGCTTGAGTTGATACATATTGATTTGTGTGATTTTCATGCTACTCCATCTTTGGGCAATAAAAAGTATGTCATAACTTTTATAGATGATGCATCTAGGTTTTGCTATGTTTACTTGCTACATGCTAAGGATGAAGCCCTTGATAAATTTAGAATTTATAAAACAGAACTTGAATTACAACAAAATGACTTAATTAAAATCTTACGCACAGATAGAGGTGGTGAATATTATGATCATGTATTTTTCTAATCTGTAGGAATTATTTATGAAACTATAGCTCCTTACACACCACATCAAAATGGTGTGGTTGAAAGGAAAAATAGAGCTCTTAAGAAAATGGTTAATTTCATGTTATCTTACTCGGGTTTCAGTGAGGGGTTCTAGGGAGAAGCCATGTTAACGGCTTGCTATTTATTGAATAGGGTTCTTAATAAAAAGAACAAGACTACCCATATGAACTTTGGTATAAGAAATGACCCAACTTGTCATACTTGTGAGTTTGAGGTTGTAGGGCTGTAGTAAGGCTTCCGTGCCCAAAAAGGAAAACTTTAGGTGAAAAAGGTATTAATTGCATCTTTGTTGGATACGCTAACAATTCTAAGGCATATAGGTTCTATGTTATTGAACCTAATGACTTTATTTCTATAAACTCAGTTATAAAATCAAGAGATGCAATATCTGATGAGAATTGTTTTTCTTCAATACCTAGACCAAATGACATTATACCAAATGTGGAAGAATCTCAAATGGATGATCATACTAATGATGTACCAAGTGAGATTCTTGAGACTCGAAAAGGTAAAAGAGTTCAAAAAGCTAAATCATATGGTTTTGATTTTCAGCTATATTTAGTTGAGGGATCTAGAGATCAAGTTGGATCACAATACTATAACTACTATAGCATAGATAAGGATCCTAGAACTTGTGATGAAGCTATGCAATCTCGGGATGCTGCTTTCTGGAAAGAAGCAATTGATGAAGAGATTGGTTCTATTATGGAAAATAATACATTGGTTTTATATGATTTGCATCTAGGATGTAAACCTTTAGGTTGCAAGTGGATCTTCAAAAGAAGATGAAAGTTGATGGAACAATTGACAAGTTTAAAGCTTGATTGGTGATCTAAGACTTTAGACAAAAGGAAGGGATTTATTACTTTGATACCTATGCACCAGTTGCTCGTATCACTACTATTAGATTGTTGTTAGCTTTAGCCGTTATTCACAATCTAGTGATCCATCAAATGTATGTCAAAACAACATTCTTGAATGGTGATTTGGATGAAAAAGTGTATATGAAGCAACCAGAAGGATTTGTTATGCCAGGTAATGAGCATAAGGTGTGTAAGTTGGTTAAGTCGTTGTATGGGCTAAAACAAGCACCTAGGTAGTGGCATCAAAAGTTTGATGAAGTTGCGTTGTCCAGTGGTTTTCTTCTAAACCAATCTGAGAAGTGTGTATATAGCAAATTTGATAGCTCCAGTAAAGGTGTTATAATTTGTCTATATGTTAATGACATGTTGATTTTTGGAACTGATCAAAATCAAGTTGATAAAACTAAGAAGTTTTTGTCATCAAGGTTTTTCATGAAAGATATGGCAGACGTTATTCTTCGTATTAAGATAAAACGTAAGAATAAAGGGATAGTAATTACACAATCTCATTATATTAAGAAAATACTCAAGAAGTCTAATCGTGAAGATTGTTCTCCGGTGAGTACTCCTATGGATCTGGTAGACAAGCTTAAACCAAATACAGGTAAACCTATAGATCAACTCGAGTATTCAAGAGCTATTGGCGGCGTGATGTATGCTATGACTAGCACTAGACCTGATATTACTTATGCTGTTGGTAGATTGAGTAGGTTTACTAGTAATCCTAGTAGACAGCATTGGAAAGCAATAACAAGAGTGTTTAAGTACTTGAGAAGTACTATGAATTATGGTTTATCATATATGGGATATCCTTCGGTGTTAGAAGGTTATTCGGATGCTAGCTGGATAAATCATGTTGAAGATTCATCTTCTACAAGTGGATGGGTGTTCCTGCTTGGGGGAGGTGCCATTTCATGGGCTTCTAAGAAGCAAACATGCATCACTAGTTCTACTATGGAATCTGAGTTTGTAGCATTGGCTGCTGCCGGTAAGGAAGCAGAGTGGCTAAGAAACTTGATTCATGAGATTCCAATTTGGCCGAAACCGATAGCACCAATATCTATCCGATGTGATAGTGCTCCCACGATGGCTAGGGCATATAGTCAGATATACAATGGGAAGTCTAGACACTTAGGTGTTAGACATAGTATGGTAAGGGAACTAATCAGGAATGGTGTGATTTCTATTGAGTTTGTTCGAACACAACATAATTTAGCTGACCACTTGACGAAGGGTCTAGCTAGGGACTTGGTAAATAAGTCAGTAAAAGGGATGGGATTAAAGTCCAAATAAATCTACTACCTATGAGATACCCAATTCCCTTCTAATACAACGTTAGAAGCTGAATTCAATGTGGAAAGCTCATAGCTAGAGATTGGAACACAAGTTTCATCTTCCCGAGGTATGTGTTCAGACCTGCAAGTGATGGTTAGGTTGAAGTTTATCTTCTTAATGGTTCTTTTGAAAAATTGCATTGCAGGTGCAAGATCTAAAGGGACTACCTATGTGAACATGAAGTTTAGCCGCTTCAAGAAGCTTGGACTTAGCTTTCTATATGTTCATCAATGGATTGGGACACATGGCTTGTAAAGTGTCAAGTTAAATGAACTTTAGAGTGTTGTAGAAACGAATGTGTATAGTATCTTCAGGTATTCAAATGGATTGACGGGTTCAATCGTTACGACACCCCGATTTTCGAATATTTGGAATGTGTATTATACTAAGATGAAAATTCAATCGCAAGACATTTTCATTTATGCATTTGTTTGTTTTGTTATGTTTGTTTTAGCATTATTGCATATATCTTTATATGTGTTTTAGTAAATCAAGGATTACACTAAAATGGGGGGGATTTGTTGGTGATTTTAGTGTCATTAACGGCCATTTAGGTAATGATGATTTACTAGAGACTAATGAGATTTCATACTTAACTTGGATACGAGTTAGGGAAGTGTGGAGTACACACTCGTTGAGTTAATATGTTATCGACCTAGACAAAATTCAGAGATAAATATAGCAGTACTAAGTTGAGTTATAAAGGGCAGTACTAAGTTGGTTGTTTTCCACTAGCAGTACTAAGTAGTTAGTACTGCTAGCACTAATACTTAGTACTGGTTGTTATATCTAGCAGTACTAAGTAGTTAGTACGGCTAGCAGTAGTTAGTACTGCTAGCCGTGTAACTGCTGAAAACAGTTGTAACTGCTGATAACAGTTATGAAAGTTGGTTTTAACCAACTTTAACTGCTTAACTGTCGTCTAGAATTTGTTTTATAAACAGATTCATTAGTCTCATTTTAGATAACGAAAATACATACAATTCCTTCATTGTTCTTGATTTATGATTCTTGTGCCTAGAACATAAATTGCTATACTCCTTATATTATCCCGATAGAGATTTCGTGCAACCCAGGCATTGATAAGGGTCGAAATACTTTATACGGAAAGTGGACATTTACACGATATAAGCGAGTTATCCAGGATCATCACACTCACACACCCCAATTTATAACAAACGTATAAAGTATTTGGTTGTGATCATGGCTGGAAATACGGTGAAGGATATGACAACGAATTTTGGGAAACTTGATAAGTTTGAGGGGCATGACTTTAGGCGATGGCAAAAGAAGATGCTTGATTCGTCGCCAAACAAATCCTGTCGTGGAGGTTTTTGAAATCGAAGTAAACATTGTTTCTGTATTTCCAAATGAATCTACGTTGTGTTTGAACAAACCGTTTCAAAGAAAACTTTGATAGGATTTGTGACGTTTTATTCTTCTCTTTACTTGATTTGTTATTACGAGATGTTAATTTTCTCCATTTACTTAATTTGATATTAAACGTAATTGTGTTACTAGTCTTGGAAACGTTAAAGCTAAAGTGTGTGACTGATATTGTTATTATATATAACCGGTTAAACGTATGAGATTTTTTTATCAACTTATTCGGGATGGGCGAAGTTTTGAATCAAATGTACGTACTGATTTTTGAACCTTATATATACCTCTTGTGAGAATTTTATGTATGTTATTCGGTGTAGTCTTTTTTGACATACAAAGAAAGAATTTGAAACGTACGTCATTTGTGATTATACGATTTTTAATTTCTTCTTGAATTTTAGAATATTTCCTAGCAAAACCAAATCATTTTTGTTACTTATTGTCATAGTTTTGACGAAATGCTAATAAAGTTCAATAACCTTAGCAAGAAAAAACATGTATGGTGATGGTTTCATAGTGTACAATTATTCCAAAAATAGACTTGTGAAGGCTAAAGTGGCAACCAGAAGATGGAAGACTTTTAAAACCTCGAACATTTTCTAATAGGGGTGTTTACAAATAAGGTAATACTTGCAGAACCGAAAATCAAAACCTGACCAATAAAAATCCGTTCGAATTTCTAATCGAACTGAATTAAATATTCGATTTTCGGTTTAGATATGTTTTTGATAAAATGAAATCAGACTCGAATCAAAAACCGAATTCACATAAATATATAAATATTTATACATAAAAAGACATTTAAACTGTTTCCTAATATAATATAAATATAATATATTTTGAGCTTTTAAAAAAAATTAGGATAAAAATCTATATAAATAAATGAAAAAATTTAAATTGTATTCGTGTGATTAGGGTCAACTCAAAACCGAACCGAATACAAATTAGATTTTCGTTTCGGTTTAATCCAATTTGAATTTAGTTCGGTTCGGTTTTCGGGTTTACAGGAAAAAAAGATCAACCAAACTAACCGGACTAAATTAGGTATCGTTGTTGTTGTTGAATTATTGTCGACGTCATTTTATTGTTTTCATGATGTACTTGCACAATCTGCATAATATAGTTTTCCGTTTAGCAACATGATCGATCATCCATTCCTGTGTTAACCCTCTAAAGGATTCAATAACTTGTCAGTTACATCGCTAGTTAGTAATCGCCTAGCATGAAATGGCCTCACCGGCTCACCCTCTTGCATTTCATTTCACCCTTGTGTCGATTCTTTTGAAAAGTGAAACTAACACATCACAGTAATAAATATCTGATTTCTACTGTCGAAACTAATTCACATGGTTGGGGCATTTGCAGTCTCACGTTTACCGCTAGGCAAAAGGTCTTAATGTGGATTTCAACGACAATGATCGATCTAGTTAAGTTTGGACTAGTTAAATTCACATCACGGACCACACCCTCCTACACGGGTTTCCAATTCTTATTTTTATGTGCAGTATTGTTTTAATGATTAATAACGTGGACCGTAAATGTTGTTTGTCTCGAGTTTCGTTTAATAATGGTTTTGACAACGGCATTTCATTAGGAGTGTAAATAGATACCTATAAATATAATCGAACCAACTTTTACTTATCAGTTTTTGAACCAACAACATTGTTTTGGTTAATAAGTGTTTTATGTTATTAGACATGCATTCAGGGACGGATCTATTCACATAATAGGGGGCAACTGGCTTCTTCAATAATCATAATTTTTTAGGGTTAATTTATGAAATTTTTTCATGATGCCCTCCACTACAATATTGAGAATGCCCTCAACCCAAAACATAGTGGGAAAAAAAGGGAAAAAGAACTGGTTTTATGAAGGTTTTTTGAGTTCTTTTGTTGGAAAATGAAAGAGATAAGAGAAGAAGATGCATATGTTTTTCGGTTACTGTGTCAAAATTGCAAGTACAATGTAATTGAGATATAGTAACAAAAATAATAATTTAAGTGTTTACTTTTTTTCTTTCTCTTTACACTACAAAAAAAAGGGCTTTTAGTGACACAATTTTTAATGACACATAAAAAAAGTGTAAGTGAAAGTACATGTTTACTTACACTTTTCAAAAAAGTGTAAGCAAAAGTCTAGTTTTACCCACACTTTCTAAAAAGTGTAAGAAAAAGTCTAATCTTTACCTACACTTTCTAAAAAGTGTAAGCAAAAGTCTAATTTTTACCCACACTTCACATAAAATGTAAGTAAAAGTCTAGTTTTGCCCACACTTATAAAAAAGTGTGAGCAAAAGTCTAATTTATACACACACTTTATAAAAAGTGTGAGCAAAAGTGTAGTTTTACTTAGACTTTTTGAAAGTGTAAGTATTAGTATTACTTTTACTCACACATCTTAAAGAGTGTGAGTGAAAGTTTAGCTTATATCTATGGCTAATCGCGGTTCAAAAACTGATTTGGTCCAAAATACGAGACCGAGGACCGTACCGGACGAAAATCGATTTGGTCCAAAACACAGGACCGAAATGTTCACTCCGTGACCGGGTCGTTCCGGTCCAGTTCAGTTCGTCGGTCTGGTCCGATCTAACAAAGCATAAGATCAAACGTGACTGGACCGGACCGAAGACCAAATATGAGTAAAAGGACGGACCGAAGACCGGACCGATTCGGTCCATTACGGTCCGGTCCGGTCCACGATCTATTATACTAAACCTTACTTGTTGAAAAATGTAAATATAAGGCTGTTTTTTTTACAAAGTCATTAAAACTTTTTACTAAATTTTTTTACAAAATACTTGTGTAAAAACTTTACTAAAATTTTATAAAACATTCCTAAATTTTCTAAAAACTTTATTTATGTAAACTAGCAGTAATATTTATTTATGTAAACTATCCACTCCCATTTTCATATAAACACTTTCCCCTTTTCATTCGTTTCACTTTCCAGCCCCATTTTCCCCAATTCGATCGTCACTTTCACACACACTCACAGCAATGAAAATCAACAAGATTGTCACTCAATTCGTTAGGGCTAACGGATTAACCTGCAATCAAAGCTTACTATAGATTTAATCGAAGGTAGATCGTTACTCTCGTTAGGGCTAACGGATTAACATGCAATTCGGTAGATTTAATTTATTTCTTTTTGCTTATTTTGCGATATTGTGATGTTGTAGTGTAGTTTTGATAGAATCTTTGTTAGGTTTGTAAGTTGTTGATTTTTACAGTCTTTGTTACTAGTATAAAATAGGGTTCACAGTATGTGTTTGATAAAATGCTTAAGTGATACTTATGACAAACACATCCAAGCGTTTGATAGAATGTCTAATAGAATTGTACATCTGCATACCAAGTGTTCGATAAAATGCCTGGGAGAAATAAGACGAAGCTGTATATTGTATACTAAGTATTCGATAAAATGTCTAGAAAAACTATAAGAGGTAACATGGATCTTATGATTCTAGAGAATAAATGAGTTGTACAAGTGACTGTGATTGAATGAAAAAGACATTGGTAGGTTTTTAACAACGATTTAGTCTTTGTTACACGATTTATGTGAGCATATATGCGTTTAAACCTACGTGTTTGTTAGCTCTTAGTACACGGTTTTGATTTGTGATATTGCAACATTAGATTTTCCTGTAACGATATGGTCTCCTACAAGTCTGTTCTTTTTGTCGAGTTCATACTTTGCAGTTTATCAAGTTGGACTCGAGAGTCGATGATTGAAAGGCCTTCAAGTGTGCGTGGCCTAAATTTTGAGTTAGTAATGTACGTTTCTTTTGGTGAAGATGTTTGGTCCAAAATGGCGGTTAAGGTAGGCTTGTGCTTGATGGGAAGGAATATTACTCGATATGTGCACTACTGGTGCTTTCCCCTCTTTTTGTTTTCTTTTTCCATTGAGGACGTACTTGATTTTGTGAACCTTAGGTTATGCCCGTTTTTGAGGTTATCTTGATTAAAGGATGTGGACTTCAAGAATCAGAAAACCATGCCATGGATATCTTCATTTCATGGAAGAGTGGAATTTCTCATTGCTGAACTTTAGAATGTTAAACCTAACTTTGGTTGCAGCTGTTGGATAAAAAATGGTGCTGGATTTCAATTGATGTACTGAGTGTGAGAAAAGCCACATTGGCAATGGATGTGCTTTCTGTTAAATAGGATTATTTAGTTTAACTTGGTCCCGGAGATGCAGGTGCTTTCAGACACAACTAGTTGTTATTTTGATATTAGAGTCTGAATGGAGGCATCCATTTGATTCTTCCAAGTGGGGGGCCCACCCCCGGGGGGTGGCGCGCTTTCAAGAAAGCAATGAAAGAAAAGTTACAACAAAAACAATCACCTTTACGGAAGAACAAACGTCATCGATCGGCATATTGCATGAGGATAGTAGTACATTGATGCAGAAATTGTGAACTCGGAAATTTTTGACAATGGGTCCCTCCATTATGGGTACGACGGATAATATATGTTTCCTGTTTATCTATGAAGTTCAATTTGTGTGGCTGGTTAGTAACCTATGTTTTCTGGTTCCTTGACAGATGTCCTCACTACCGTCGACGGTGCCGAATTAGGGCTCCTTGTTGCAATGAGATATTTGATTGTCGTCATTGTCATAATGAGGCTAAGGTGTGTTAGATTAAAATAAAGGTTTCCGCTACCCTGTTAGATTGTAGCTAAGAACGTATGTGTTTTAAGGTACTGATAATTTTTTCATCGTTTTATAGAATGACATCAATGTTGATCAAAAGGAGGCAAACCATCCCTCGCCATGAGGTCCAACAGGTACCTTCCTGCAAAAGTTTGAAGCTTTTTTATACTTGTTTTTCTGCCTTAATACACATTAAAACATGCATTATAATGTTACCATTATTTCAAGTCAATATGCAACCTTTGTGGCAACTGAGAAGAGGTGAGGTTTTTATTGTTGCCTTATTTCTATCCTTACGTGTTGCTTGTATTATATGTAATTGAGTTTATATGTTTGTCTTCTCTACTATAAGTTCACTTTATTTTCAACAAAAAGTCACTCATAACTGAGTTACTTAATCATATGAATACTTTTTCTGCAGGTTTCTCGTGAGTCCATTACTCAAGGTGTTCAAGCTCAAAGTGAGTACTTTCTCCCTCGGTTACACGAATTAAAGTAACCATGTAGGAGAAGATGAAGGCTCAGCGACAACTAGAGCACATAGTTGTGCATAGGAGCCAAGGGGGAGAAGATAGTAAGTGGTTGAGCACGGTCTGAGAAAGTAACCAAGGTGCATATAAATGCCTGAAAGTCATATGATCTAGGTATGTTGTTCACATTGCCTTGTTCTTTATTTACCTTCCTCATTCTGTTAATTGTTAGACTATGTACTGTTTACATGTATAATAGATTAATTAAGGCTTATACTTTCTTAGTTAGCAATTTGAGACACAAGAAGAAATGATACATGACTATTTTCCAATATTGGACAGCCCAGAGATCCAAACATCGTAAGCTAAGCAACATAATCTTTATGCTAATTGCGAAACATGTAAGATACGTAACTATTCTAGAATCCATTTTTTGAAAGATTCCACATGCTTAAGGGCCGTTGTAGAGTCCTTTTACAGGTTAAATACTAAGAATGATATTTGATATCGTATTGATTTTTTTAATCATAAATTTGATTAGGTTTCTAAGATATCTGATGAGATGGACATGACACAATTTCTTTCTCAGGTACATGACTAATTAGTATTTGAAGCTGATCCTTCTCAGGTTGACGTGTAGGATTCGATAAGTTGGAGAAAAAAGATGCTGTGAAAAGGTTCTAAAGTTGTAACCAGGTTTTAAAGTTGAATTTAATGAACACGGAGGTAATTTCACATTCGATTTTAAGTTTTGACTACTTTATGTGTATAAACATTTTATTACGCGTTATACTTGTTTACATTACTTCAGGAGCCCCAACGAGGACATAACAAAGGAACCTACTAAATAGTTGACTAAGAAAATATAATAAGGAAACCAAATAGACTAATTAATTAAATAATATAAATATGATAAAATATATTAATGCAGATCTTATCAATAACTCCCGCCCCGCAAAAACAACCTTGTCCTCTAGGTGTTGCTTCTAACAAACTTATTCCTGGATCCCCATGTTTTCCACGTGAACCTGTCTCTAGCGATCAACATGAACTGCAGATGTAACCTCCAAATATAGATCTACAAAGGCGGCTTTTTGCTTAATCTTGATTCATCATGAAAATACCAACCATCTTCCGGTATGCCTATCAAACAGAAAGTATGATCCATGTTTTCATGCCCCCATCCAGCCATGGTCGTTACCCTGCCATACACAATTCTGCCAACATCGTTGAACACAATATCTGATTGTTTTCTCATCAGTACCAAATTCAAAAAATTTAAACAACCCCTTTTCTCTTTTTTCTTGCTTACCTTGTCTTCCTTAGCACTGATATTTATTTTCAAATGCGTTTCCATCTTCTTCGAAATCAGTCATGTATTTAAGTGACAAATCATCCAAAATCACCATAATTTGGGTCGCCATTCATTGGTTTTTGTGGGTACCTTGTGAAATAGGTCGAGAAGATTGCATAGACGATGATGATTTCTGGATTAAAAGAGAAGTAAAATTTGCAATTCATTATACCTTCGAATCGTTCTTCATGTCTCTGGTTGCTTTTTCATGTCTCCCTCTATCTTCTTCGAGTCGATATCCCTAATGCTCATGCCAGGAAACAAACATGCTTTCCGTGTGCACCTAAATTCACGAAAATCATCTTCATGTTCGTGCCTTTTTTTCTTGCTCATCATAGTTGTTTCTAAACGATGATTTTTTTTTCGTGAACAATAAATCCCGAGAACAGTAAATCCGTGAACAGTTTTTTTTATACTAGAATCGAAATAGCTCTGATACCAATTGATAACAACGAACGATAAAGAATAAAAAACAAATAAAGATAGAAAATCGACGTTCAGAGGTCGAATAAGCTCTCCCAATGGTTTATATTAGTGAGATAAACCGACTCCCCAGATTGATTAGCAAATCAATAATTCTTTATCAATCAACATAATATACATTACAATCCTACTGGTCTATTTATAATAGACCTTATCTGTGACTAAAGATACATAACAAAGGAAACCTACTAAATAGTTGACTAAGAAAATATAATTAAGGAAACCAACATATACAATTAAATTAATAATATAATTATGATAAAAGATATTATCAGATCGTTATCAATCTAGTAATGTTGTTCACATTGCCTTTTTCTTTATTTACCTTCCTCATTCTGTTAATTGTTAGACATATGTACTGTTTTACCAGTATTTATAGATTAAATTATGGCTTATACTTTCTTAGTTACAATTTGAGACACAAGAAGAAATGAACATGACTATTTATCCAATATTGACAGCCCAGAGATCCAAACATCGAAGCTAGCAACATAAGCTTTAATGCTAATGCAAACATGTAAGGATACGCAAACTATTCTAGAACCATTTTTTGAAAGATTCCACATGCTAAGGCCGTTTAAGGTCTTTTACAAGTTAAATACTACGCAAAGATATTTGATATCGTATTGATTTTTTAACATAAATTTGATTAGGTTTCTAAGATATTTAATGAGAGTGGGACAAGACACAATTTTCTTTCACAGGTACATGTCTAATAGTTTTGAAGCTGATCCTTTTCAGTTGACGTGTATGATTCGATAATTGGAGAAAAAAGATGCTATAAAGGTTTCAATGTGTTAACCAGGTTTTAAATTGAATTTATAACACGGAGGTAATTTCACATCGATTTTATTTTGACTACTTTATGTGTTATAAACATTTTAATTACGCGTATAATTTTTAATTACTTCAGGATCCCCCAACGAGGAAGGCGTTTAGTGGTTTATGTCCAAAATGATAATGCCCTCTTTGTTGTGCTCACTCCTACTCCTAGGGCGGGAAGAAGATGATAATACGGCTGACAAAACCCCAAGTTCAACTTCTGTAAGATGTCAGCATCAGAACTCACATTCAGGTATTTGTGTATGTTAAAGATTTATGCATATTCAATAGGGTTAGACCTTGTGTTCGGGTGAAGCAAATGGGTTTTATTTTGGTTCACAACTTACAAAATGGACAAAAGTTCTTGCGAATCAACTCAACCTATCCATCCATTCTGAATCGCCCTAAAAGTTTTGCCCATAATGACCTGGACCATTACCGGAAGTATACACATGATTTATACTGGTTAAGCATTTTAAGTGACATATGACCGACATGTTGGTAAATAAAATATGTACTGATTACTTGGTTGTCTAAGCCCTTAAGATTATTCATGTAAACTTCTACGTGCAACACCAGCATAGAGGGGAAATGGGAATTTCGTAACATAAACAAACGGCGTATTTGGTCAAAACAAGACGGGATGGGTGGTTTTAATAAAAATATAAAAAAAATAAAAGAAACAAGACCTGCATAGATGTTTACGTTATTTCATTGTCTTTTAAACAGGATAGTTCATCAAAAATGGTTACTCTGTTTTTACGTTTTTTCATTGTTTTGAAACGCTTTCCCTATATGCCTGCCATACCTAGAAGTCTTGGTGTACAAAGGTTTCCAATTTTTAAACACAAAATTTTCCTGTGAAGTGGTTCTTCTTAAATGCCCATTACGAAAGCATATCTTTAGACTTTAGATAGGTAGTCGGAGGAATATAATGAAATAGGCCCTTCCCATAAAATCCATCATATTAATATATGTAAAAACGATCAGGTCAGTAATGGCTAAGGATTGCGGTCTAATGTATATTGGGCCAAAACAGTTAAAGTGGTGTTACCGCGCAAACATAATCTGGTCTCATTTTTTCATGAAGCTCAGATTTAACTTAACATATGAAAGTATGATTACAACATATCATAAGATACTAATCTAAATGTTTGGAGATAATGCTTTTAGTTTAGGTTTAGGGTTTAGGGTTTAGGGTTTAGGGTTTAGGGTTTAGGGTTTAGGGTTTAGGGTTTAGGGTTTAGGGTTTAGGGTTTAGGGTTTAGGGTTTAGTTATTAGGGTTTAGGGTTTAGGGTTTAGGGTTTAGGGTTTAGGGTTTAGGGTTTAGGGTTTAGGGTTTAGGGTTTAGGGTTTAGGGTTTAGGGTTTAGGGTTTAGGGTTTAGGTTTAGGGTTTAGGGTTTAGGGTTTAGTCATATGAATCACTTAGTATCACTTTCATACCCGTTCACTTTTCTACCAAGTTTAAGGTTACCCATTTATCCTGTATAAAGGATACACCTCTATCGTTGTTTGTGTTTTTGACTTTTTGCGACATCTATTTATTGCCCTGAAATTGTAGAAGCTTCTGCACAAACAACTTGTTGCTTAAAGTGTTGCTAAGAGGCCGAGGCGTTTATTCTCATGTAAGATTTGGTTCCTTCTGTTCAGATTTAAATATAAGATAGTTGGTAATAGTAAGACACTATGGTCTTGTATAGGTTTAAGGGTTCTTGGTGGTGTGAATTTGGCTCCTTTTAGTTGCTCAGGTATGCCAAGCTTTTTCCTCCTAATGCTATACTAGGAGCTGGTTTCACGTTTTCTCAAGTGTACACGAATTGGCCATTGGCCAAACCCGGTTATTGCTTTTGCCCAATTGACGATAGCTTATAGTGACACATGTATGTGTGAGTAATAGTCTCAAACTATCCTGACACTTAGTGTCAGAAAAAGGTGTCACTACATACTTTTACCGCCTGGTCTTTTAATGACACTTTTTGTAAGTGAAGGTGAAAAAAGAGGGGCATTTAGTGACACTTTTTTGACATTTTCTGACACTTATTGTGTGTCACTAAAAGACTTTTTTCTTGCGGTGGTAGAAATATTGGTTTTTCAACCAAGTTAGACAATGACCTCTGTATGCTATTCAAAGGAACCATGAGAAAGAGCTATTTATATGAACTTTATGAAAAACCAATACTTTCTTGTCCAACTAGCTAGCAAGTTAAAGCTTACTTTCACCAGAAGATGCAAATACATATGTGTGTATTTGTATTATTGACTATGTTTGACTATTTTTTAATGACATAATAAATATACAAGTATTTTGGTATTTGATATGATTATTTCTTTTGAGAACTGATTCTAGGAAGTTAATTTGTGATGTGTGTTTGAAGACCAGACTTTGTTCATTAATGTAGTTTATTCTCATACTCTTCATTCTTGTTTGATTCTTTTCAGAAACAAATGGCAGCCTACATAAATTTACCAAGGAAAATTTCCTCGAAATCTTATGCGACTACCCAAATGATTCGTCTTTACTCGAAGATACCTAATGAACCAACAACGTCTCTTAAGACAAAAGCTGAGAAATATAAAGAAGATCTGCGAGCGCTCTAGAAAGGAAAAACCTTAGAATGAAAGAAGCTATCCAGGCGAAACACATGGATTTCGAGAACGCTATTCGGTTCAAACGCCAAATGTTTAAGAGATCTCGTCCGTTGAAATACCAAGGTTCTAGTGGTAAGTAAACTCAACTTGATTTGGATAGTGTATTATGTATTTCTTTTGACTAACTACAAACTCATGATTACTAACTTTATATATTTATTTGCAGACAAGAAAAATGATTTTAATCCCCCAACAACACTCTGTGATTATTTGAAAGGTTAGTTTGTCAAAAAAAAAATTATAGTTAGAGCATACGAAAGCTTTAATGTTATTTGATATGTCGTTTAAATATACTAATCCATATGTTTTTATTTTTCAGGTGCGAGATCATTGGTTGCAAAAGCAGGTTTGTATTTTTGCCTTTGTTTATTGGACCCGTTGATCTCTTTAATCCTTCATGATAACGATATAGCGTTTTTGTTTTTTATTAGACGTGTTGGGATATGTACACATATCAAATAATATGTGTACGTAAAATTGTGTGAGCATGTGGGGGCACACGCGTATACACAAAGAATACGTTTATTAATGTAATTAATATATTTATAGTATATTAATTATATTAATATGTTTCACGAAATATTTAAAACGGTCGTTATATATAACGTTAGAGGTTATAACTAAATAATAGATATTAACAAGTGAAGGACTTGTTAGTACGAAAACCAAAACTCGTGGGGTGTTGGTTATGACCGGTCGAACTAAAGGAGTAAAAGAGAGGAGAGTGTCAATTTATAAAACTTGAGGAGATAATCTACTCTAACTTGGAGAACAAGTTTGGAGACTATATAAACACCTTTTAGATTCATAAATCACACATAATATACCTAAAAGTCATATACGTAATAATATATACTTCCTCCTTCTGGTTTTGATCGATTGATATAGAAAAAACAAAACCCCATGCATAGAATAAAACCATACGCATGGTTTTCATGTTATGCCATACATATGTATATGCATGTAATTAGCATGCACATGCATAGTATTGTTTTGTATTCTTCCACCTGTTCGATCAGAAAAAACCAAAACCTTAAAGGTTTTTTCGATTGTGTTTTATCTAGAACACCAAATCATTGTTTGTTTGTGGTGTTATTCGTGAAGCAAGCACTAGCATTCTATCGTATCTCGGTGACGTATAGTGTGAGCATACCATAGAGGTTATCTACTTTAGTAACTTATTTGTTTCGTGTGTTAGATTTACACGTGTATATTCAAGAACGGTGTTCGTTTATTACTAAAATGTACACGCTTTTTGATCCCTTTGTTAATTACTTAGTTTATACGTGATTTCTTTATTCCGCTGCATACTCGTGTAGCTGATAAAACCCAACACTTCCAACCGAGTTGGTTAAGTTATTATGGCCGAGGGGTGTCAAGTATGAGGAGATGTCAGCAATGCAGCAAATTTGATACAATACTCCTTAGTAATGTAGCAAAGTCTTATACATTATGTATCATTATAGACCTTTAACATTTAATATTTGTTATATCTTGATAGTTAATGTTTATCTTATATATCTAATACTAATGTGATTTTTTTATGGTTTTGCATTAGTTGCTGGCAGAATACTTGGAAAAATTACATTAACTTCTGCATAAGCAGGTTTGTTTTCTATCTTGTCTTTGATTACTTGATCTTAGTATTTTGCTAATATATTATGGTAACAATAAAGATATATTGTTGTGTTCTCAGTTTTTGCACATCTCGATATGGACAAAGAGTTGGATATCTTAGAGGATTTATGAGACTTTATTCATGTTATTGCTTCCATGCTTAAAAATAATCCCCAGGAAATTAGAGAAAATGTTATGACCAGGTCATACAAGCATGGTTGGTTGATGGCGGTGCATGCGATTGGATTTAAAGAATCCGATTTGAGGATCCGTGTTAACCATGGATGTGTATTCGTGAAACGGGAAGCCAACACATTGCATGGAAACCGGTTTCAATCCCTCACGATTATAGTTATGATTCACATTCCGTGATTGCCCAGC
The DNA here is from genome assembly GCA_026074375.1 of Tanacetum coccineum. NCBI lineage: Eukaryota > Viridiplantae > Streptophyta > Magnoliopsida > Asterales > Asteraceae > Tanacetum > Tanacetum coccineum. The sequence goes on along the minus strand of BQNB010108846.1, from coordinate 4,889 downwards.
TTATTGGAGGAGAAGTATTGGTTTTTGTTCCGCGTTCAACTAAAAGAGAAAACAAAGAGTGTGTCCACGTCGGGTGGGAAGACGTGATGGGATACTTAAATGAGTGACTCAAAGACTAGAAGAGTTTGTGTGGCTTTGAAGCAATTATCTGAGATTATGTATTGAACTAATGGCAAATTGGCGTTGTTTTGAAATTATATTATGTTTTGAAAATTATATGTTACTACTATAATTTTCAAAACAACGCCAATTTGCCACTAGTTCAATACATAATCTCAGATAATTGCTTCAAAGACACACAAACTCTTCAGTCTATGAGTCACTCATTTAAGTATCCCATCACGTCTCTCCATCCGACGTGGACACACTCTTT
>BQNB010108845.1:0-22875 GCA_026074375.1 Tanacetum coccineum | reverse complement strand
TTGACCAAAAAGCTTTTTGCAAACATGAAAAGGGGTTATGCAGGGGACATTGTACCATTGCTGCCTGCTATGTTGGCAGGAGCAGCTGTGGATCAAGGTGAAGCCTTGGCACAGCCAGCTGAACCCCATCACACACCTGTTGATCCAATACCATCCACTTCCCAACCACCATCCCCACCTCATCCATCACCACTACTTCAATCACCAATCATTCACTACTTCACTCACCACCTCATTCACAACCTCAATTACCACATCATTTACCACCTCAATCACCTCATTTTTCACCACCAAGGTCCTATGAAGCACCTCTCCCTGAAGGTAACACATCAGGAAGTGCTAAGGACAGTGTGCAACTCAAGGAATTGATGGTACTTGTACCTAAGTTGGTGACCAGGATTAATAGTTTGGAGACAGATATGAAGGACACTAAACATACACAAGGGAGTGTTGTACTTACCCTGGTTAAGAAGGTGAAATATCTAGAAACAGCTTTGAAGAGGAAATCCAAGAAGGTGATTGTGTCTGAATCAGAAAATGAAGAACCAGCGGATCAGGGGAGGAAGTTTGAGGATATTGATGATGATCCTCTAGTTTCTTTAGTTAGGGAATCCTTGAAAGAGAAGTCAACAGATTTTGTCACTCCTACAAAAGCTTCAGGGGAGGCTCAAGAAGATGAAATCAGTCCTACAGTCATGGAGGCAGCTAAAACATTGTCAAAGGTTGCTTCTCAAGGTGTTAGCAAGGAAAAATCAACTGATAAGGGCAAGAGATACAGGAGAAGAGCAAGGTCTATAGCTAAGAAGATTGATATTGGATTGGATGTTAAAGAAGAAGTTAATACTGGCAAAGAAGAAGTTAATACTGGTATTAAAGAAGTTAGTACTGGTAGTACTAAAGTTGATTCTGGTACTACTAGTAAAAGGGGTCAAAGGGAAGGAAAGGCTCCGATAGTTGAAGAGGATATTCAGGCTACTCACAAAACAAAAGAACAATTGAGACAAGAGGAAGCTAGATTGGAAGAGGCTATAAAGTTGCATGCTCAATTGGGTGAAGAAGTTGCAAAGCAGATTCATTTAGATAAAATGGTAGCTCAAAGAATGGCAGAAGAGGAAGCTTTATCAGAACAACAAAAGAAAAGAAAAGCTCAAGTTCAATTTGAAGCTCAATTTTATACTGAAGAAGACTGGGATGCTATTAAAGCCAAGCTAGAAGCAAATGTAGAGTTGATAAAAGATGTGTTGGGAAAGGATTTGCCTGAACAAGATTTTGCAAAGAGAATGGTAGATATGGTGAATCAAAGAAAGAAACACTTTGTAAAGGAAAGAGCTAAGGCAAAGAGAAACAAACCCATGACTCAGTCACAGTTAAGAATCTATATGTCAAACTATCTTAAGAATCAAGGAACTTGGAAGCTTTCTCAGTTAAAGAAGTTGAAGTTTGAAGAGATTAAAGAAGAGTTTGATAAGTTAGTTCAGCAGATTGATACTTTTGTTCCTATAAATCTTGAAGCTACAAAGGAAAAATTGAAAAGATATGGAGAAGAGCTTCAGATAAAGACTTCAAAGAAATAAACGATTGATGATAAAGATGTTCCAGTTATAGGAGAAAAAGTTGCTGAAGTAAAGGAAGAAGAGCCAGTAAAAAGAATAGGAAAAAGAAAGAAGCAAACGGCTTTGGTAAAGACTTCTCAAATCCATTTATGGTTGACAGTTTACCAAAAACTGTATGGTAATCAATGCACCATAGTATTGCACTAAAGCATTGGCTACTCCAGAGCAAACGGCTACTGGTAAAGAGAATTCAAATCCGTTGATAGCTGATAGTTTGCTAAAAACTATGAGTTATCAATGCACCTTGTTACTACAATGAAGCATTGACTAGTCCATAGCAAACGACTCATGGTAAAGACATATCAAATTCGTTGATGGCTAGTAGTTTGCTAAAAACTATAAAGCCAACCTAGTTAGATGTTGCTGTGTAGCTGTGAAGAGAAGAGAAAGACTAAAAGATAAAGTATGATCTAATTTTTCAAAGAACATCAAATAGATCATCATTCAAGAGAAGCTAAGGACTTGAAGACATGTTTGGATAAAATTCTCAAAAGCTCAAGCTGAAGACAACTCAAGAAACTTAAAGTTAACAAGTGAAGTTCAAGTTTAGGGGAGGATTGTTAGGAATTTTATATAAGAGATTTAATTCTGTTAGTATTGTAGTTTATTCTACTAGTGTAATAGTTAAGTCTGCTTACGCAGAAATTAGTTAGAGTTAAAGATATGTATGAGATATCTTAGGAAAAGATATGCATTATCTTTATACGCGTTTTATAAAGCCCATTAGGGTTTCCTTAGTCTATAAAAGGAACCAGAGGCATAGTCAGTAGATATAGTTCTACAGATGCGTGTTCTTATCATACCTTTTAGCAGGAGGTAACTTGTTCGTACTTATAAGCGATGTGACGAAGACTTGACGAATTTAGCAAAGGTGTGTGATTTTTCTTATGGTGCTCAATGCTCATAATTGCTATCACTTAGTATGTGTCTCATAGAAGATGATGATTTTGTCAAGAGGTTGCGGTCTACTTATACTTTTTAGTGTCAGTATGAGTTTGGAGTCACGTAGATAGTACAAGATATAAGACACAAGTTTGGGATATTCTACTTCTTCATCAAATTCGTTATACTCAGTTTTCTTCATCAGTGATCATTACATAGAGCCTACAGAGTTCGAGATTCAAGAGATGGTAAACATATTGGTTTCAGGGGAAGCTTAATGTTAAAATGTTTAACCATCTACATGCACCACTTGAGGGGAAGGTCATTACTACTGCTAGTCATTGTTAATACTGCTAGTTTACACTTTCTACTACTTGAGTTCATTATTTATGTTGAACTTCATGGAGGGTAATTTGAGTCAGTGGAAAGCTTGGATTAAAAGTCTTGATATATGATGTGTGGTTGTGAAGATCAAAGTTGCATACAGTCCCCTATTGAATGAAGACAAAAAGGGGAAGATGATTATATGAAGAGCAACTTATAGATCCTGTGGTGGTGGCATGACATGGAGAGTTTAACTTAAGGGGAAGATCTTAAGTTAAGGGGAAGCAGTTAGCAGTTTACAAGGAAGTTTTGTTTCATTCTTTTTGCAAAATCTTGTCCCAACACATCTTTTGACAACTCTGCATTTGCTTCTAGCTTGGCTCTAATAGTATCCCAGTCTTCTTCAGTATAAAACTGAGCTTCAAATTGAACTTGAGCTTTTCTTTTCTTTTGTTGTTCTGTTAAAGCTTCCTCTTCAATCATTCTTTTAGCTATCATTTTATCTAAATGAATATGCTTTGCAACTTCTTCATCCAGTTGAGGTTGCAACTTTATAGCCTCTTCTAATCCAGCTTCCTCTTGTCTCATTTATTCTTAGTTTTGTGAGTAGCCTGGATATCCTTCTCAACCATTAGAGCCTTTCCTTCCCTTTGACCCCTTTTACTAGTAGTACCAGAATCAACTTTAGTACTACGAGTACTAACTTCTTCAATACCAGTATTAATTTCTTCTCTGCCAGTATTAATCTCTTCTTCAGCATCCAATCTAGTATCAATCTTTTTAGCCATAGACCTTGCTTTTCTCCTGTATCTCTTGCCCTTTTCAGTTGACTTTTCCTTACTAACACCCTGAGAAGCAACCTTTGACAATGTTTTAGCTGCTTGCAAGATTGTTGGACTAATTTCTTCTTCTTGAGCCTCCCCTAAAGCTTTTGTAGGAGTAACAAAATCTGTTGACTTCTCTTTCATGTATTCCCAAACCAAAGAAACTAGAGGATCATCATCAATATCCTAAATTTTCCTCCCTGATCCTCTGATTCTTCACCCTCTAATTCAGATATGAGTACTTTCTTGGATTTCCTCTTCAAAGCTGTTTCTAGAGATTTCACCTTCTTTACCAATTTGGGCACATCATTCCCTAGTGTCTGCTTAGTTTCCTGCAACTCTTTCTCCAAACTGGTAACCCTACTTACCAAGGTAGGTACAAGCACTATCAATTCTTTAAGTTGCATACTATCCTTAGCACTTCCTGATGTATTACCTTCAGGGAGAGGTACTTCATAGGACATAGGTGGTGAAAAATAAGGTGATGATTAAGGTGGTGAATAATGTGGGGAATGTGGTGGTGATTGATATGGTGAATGATGTAGTAGTGAATGACGTGGTGATTGATGTTGTGGTGATGGATGAGGTGGTTGGGATGTGGATGGTATTGGATCAATAGGTGTGTGATAGGGTTCAACTGGTTGTACTGAGCCTTCACCTTGATCCACAGCTGTCCCTGCCAACATAGCAGGCAATAATGGTACAATATCCCTTGCATAACCCCTTTTCATGTTTGCAAAAAGTTGTTTGGTCAAAGTTAGGGCTAAATACCTTCCTTTATTTTTAGTTTAATATCCAAAATGATTTGTAAAAATCATGGATACATTAAAAATTTTGAATTACTCTCTAAGTTATGAACCATCCCATCAAAGATCATTTTTGAAAAATTATAAACCCTATTGCTAAACAGACAGAATTAATCAGATAGCAAATATACTACCAAATGATCCCATCCACCAGACTTATGCTTAAGCAGAGTAAAATATGAAATTAAAAATTTCCATTGTGTAAAAATTCTTTTTCCAAAAAGTTAATTTACCCTCATTAACATACCACCAAGGTGGCTAATGCCAGCATAAAATGTCATCATCATATAAATATGTAGTTCCTGTTGCATCTGCCAATTGAATTTACGTCTGACAATGCCATCAGTAATAGGAATAACCTCTTTAAGAGTCTATAATGCTACTAATTGTTGAGTCTCATAGCAAGTGTTCTAACTGTGGCAGTTTTTTCACCAAACTATTTGACTAGAGTCATAGATTGTAAGGATAATAGTTAAGGCATACCTGAAGAGATGTACCTTTAGGAAAATCCCCTACCTCATGAAACCAACACTTTCATTTGGTTTCTCTTCATGAAAGCAACAATATTATGCTTGTCTCAGTCTTAGATGGCTCATAGGAACTACTTGATGAACAAAATTGTAAGAATAAGATTCTATATGCTGGGTTTGATGCGATGAATACTAAGTGCTGTAGAGAGAGATTTGAGTTTTGTTAATGATGAAAAACAAGGTTTCCTTAGTTGGAGCCGTGTGTAAAAGAATGTCCGAAAGATAAAAGCAAAAGATATTTTATTAAAGAAAGTGTAGTAATTATCCAAATAGAAAACCTATGTTAGAAGTATGCGCCGTAAAAATCTCTAATGGTAATATTTAAAAGAAGAAAAATCAATTTTCTCTCACCAGCACCAACAGTCATCTACCAGTAATAAAATTTATTCTACTAGTACAATAACGTCTACCGGAATTAACTATATAGACTATACCGAGTATAGAAACGTATAAACTACTAGAAATTAGACTAAGTCCACAGAATTAACAAGTAATCTACCAGAATTAACTTGTAGACTACCAGAATTAACCTTAAGTCCACAGAATTAACAAGTAATCTACCAGAATTAACTTGTAGACTACCAGAATTAACTCAGAGATAACTTAGTATACGTACATACCTAGATGAGTTGATATTTCCAGGACCTAATTTTAAGCTTCTAATCTACTCCTCAAATTCCATGCGTATCCGAAAAAGTTAGTGCAATAAAAAGAAAAAGATACTATGAACTTGAACTAACTATAGACCAATCTACCACATTAAGTGAACCCTAGCAGTATTAATGTATTTGCCTTGCACCAAAAGGTAAGAGGAATTAGCTAGCTCTTAAGGGATCCAAGTCAATACTGACTGTGAACTCCTTTTGGGTGTCAACTCAAATTTCTTGAGCTTGTAAGAGCCATTATATTTGTACACATGATCCTGGTAATTCATCTTTGGCCTCCATACCAATTTATCCTTCTGAAGGACATTTTCCACCTTACCTTTACTAACTACTACTCTTGTCCCAATAGTAGTCATGTTTTTAATCCCAAAAGTTTTCACATCAGGTTTTAAGTCTTTGGGTCTATAAACTGGTTGGGTGAAGTAAGACCTCTTGATTTGTGTGTTTGAGCTTTGGTCTACATGTCCAAATCTGGGTGTATAGGTCTAATAACACTATTAATTGTGCTATTTTTGAGTCAATGGCCCAGACAGTACTAACGGCCTAAACAAGTACTAATAGACGCTACAGCACTAACATTTGATCTATCATATTACTAAACCTGGCTTAGGTTATATTATTGATTGGGTTAAAGTCCTTTTATGCATGAGTAATTTCCCATTTTTTGAAAAGTTTATTTGTGATATACACATTTTATTTTCCATAATCCCATACAGGTTTTAACTACCCTCTTGCCTAGTATTGACCACATTCTAACCCTACGGATATTTGTCAATCTTAGTCCTAAATAAACACAGTCTTTATCAAATGGTCAGTGCTTTTGCAAACAAAACAAGCTTTTATTTTATGTAATTTCTTAAAACCAATCCCTTGTTTTTGTGAAGTTTGACCACTTTTATCAGTTTGACTTCTAACAACTTGAGTAACTTTTGGCTTAACAGAACTAACAGTTTTGATAGCACACACATCATCCTCATCATTTGAGGTCCAATCCTCAATGATGACTTCATCCCTATTAATCTTTGACTTAGACACAACTATTTCATTGACAAACATAGGTTTTACTATAGTTGCTTCATTTGTGGTACTTACAGTCTTGTTAGTTTCAGTTGTCTCAGACTATATGATTTTATTTCTGAAAGCATACTCATCTAGTCCTGCAAATGATATATCAGGTCTTGGGGTTAATGGGTTCCCTGTTATTGGAGGGGCACACAAGATACTCATTTCTTTATGAACCTAATATTTACCTAGTGTGCTCTCTTCTCAACTAGACCTTGACCTCAAAATATCACCTGAGTTCTCACTATCAGTGTCAATTATTACTCAAATCATCCGTTTGTGTGCAAACCCTAATCATTTTTATCAGAAACTCAGTCTAACTAATTGAGTATCTTAGTGAGATTTTTTATGACCCTGTCCCATTTTTCAATCTTGAGTTTCAATTCATCTCTTTCCTTAACAACCTTTTCTATTCCCATATTTAGGTTTTAATTTTATTTCTCTAACACTTAAAAAGATCATAATTTTGAAACTCATACCCTCTTACCCAAGCTAATTCTTATTCTTTTTAGTCCCAAGAATCTCCAAGCTTCTATTAATTCCTAAGGCTAATTTCATAACCCCTAATTTCTAGTATTGCTTTGTTATACTTTTCCTCTCTCAGTATCATATTCTTTTAAGACATTTAAAAGATTTGCAAGACATCTAGAACAATTTTTGATACCTTATGTCAGAAAGAACTTCTGAGCTTGAAGAAATATGGCCAATCTAAAGTTTGATTGTATGATCTACTTCAACAATGGAGTTCTCTTATTCAGAGATTCCCCACAAGCTCTGATACCGACTTGAAGAAACCCTTTGCTAATGATCTTAAACAGCTTTAACTAGTAAAGGATTTGTTGCCTTAAATAAATCTAAAGTAACAATGATGAAACAATGATTAACCACTATTGATTATGAGGAATTTAATCAACAATGTAAAGAAGAACACAATCAAAACACTTTTATATTAAACTTTGAATTTGCCTAAGTTACAGATTACAAACTATGATTACTATATGATCTCTATGATCTTCTATAGAACTATATCTACTAACTATGCCTAGGGATCATTTTATAGACTAAGGAAACCCTAATGGGCTTTACAAAATGCGTATAAAGATAATGCATATCTTTTCCTAAGATATCTCATGCATATCTTTAACTCTAACTAATTTCTGCGTAAGCAGACTTAACTATTACATAAACAATATTAACTATTTAATACCGGCAGTACTAACTATGATAAACCTTCTACCAGTACTAACTATTACACTAGCACAATTAACTATAATACTAACAGAATTAAGTCTGTTATATAAAATTCCTAATAGTTAGGTAAAAGGTGCGTTCGTATAATTAGGGTTCCTAGTAAAACAAGCGTTAAATGCTAAAAATAATGTGACCACATAAAAGTGACTCCATAAATAATTAAGAGAGTCAATTATCATACGTTTGCTTTTGTTTAATGACCTCAAAATTGACTGATGTCACAGTTTTCCACAGTTAAAGGGAATTTTGTCTGGAAATTTCAGTTACTCGTCCTAAGCCATAGCGCTCGCGAACAGTTGCAGATACTTGCGCTTCATCTCGTCTTCTCATTCCTAAGTAAATTCTGGTCCTCGTCGGGAGTTCCAACGAACTTTTACAATAGAATCCAACTTTGTTTAAGCTTCTTAACCCCCACAGTCCATAATTTTAATAGGTTCTTTAATAAAACATAGTTTGTCGTCGATCTTGATTTCTTCTAGCGGTACATGTAAATTTACATCAGCCAAACATTTCTTCGGGTTTGACACGTGGAACGTGTCATGAATGCCTACAAGTTCTTGTGGTAGGCACAATCGATAAGCAACAGGACCCACTCGTTCGATAACCTCAAATGGTCCTACATGTCTCGGTGAAAGCTTTCTTCTCTTACTGAAACGTAACATTCCTTTCTAAGGTGACACTTTGAGTAGTACTTTATCGCTGACACTGAACTCTAACGGCTTTTGTCACTTGTCGACATAGCTTTTCTGGCGATCTCGTGCCGCCTTTAATCTTTCCTTGATTTGCACAATCTTATCAGTAGTCTTCTAGACAATCTCCGGTCCAATTAGCTTGCTTTCTCCTACTTCTGCCCAAGCTTTCAAAACTTCCTTCCATACAAAGCTTCAAATGGAGCGCACTTCACGCTTGAGTGGTAACAGTTGTTGTATGAAAATTCTACTAATGGTAGATGAGTATCCCAGTTTCCAACAAAATCAATTGCACAAGCTCTAAGCATATCTTCTAATGTTTGAATGGTACGCTCACTTTGAACATCAGTTTGGGGATGGTAAGCATTACTTAGATCCAGTTGCATTCCTAATGCTTTCTGCAATGATTGCCAAAATCTTGATGTGAAATGACTATCACAATCAGATATAATTGACACAGGTACACCGTGCCTTGCTATGATCTTGTTGATGTACAGTCTTGCCAACTTTTTTATCCTGTCATCTTCACGGACAACCAGGAAACGTGTGAATTTGGTCAGTCGATCGACAATGACCCAAATCGAGTCGTGTCCTCTACTGGTTCTTGGTAATCTGGTTATGAAGTTCATTGTGATATTCTTCCATTTCCATTAGGGAATCTCTGGCTGTTGAAGTAATCCTGATGGTTTCTGGTGCTCTTCTTTAACTTTGGAGCATGTCAAACACTTACTAATGTACAAAGCGATATCCTTCTTCATTCTGGGCCACCAATATAAGTCTCGTAGATCATAGTACATCCTGTCTATTCCAGGATGTATAGAATACTTTGTAGTATGGGCTTCATTCATTATCAATGTTAGCCATGTTTTTTATTAAAGTGATGGTCATTAAATATTCCCGAGCCTTGTATAAGAAAAACTTAGTTTACGAGAATTTATCTACGCTAATTGGGCCTAGGTGTCGGGCTTAAGTCCATTAGTAATATGTCCGGCCTAAAGTCAAGCCCAACAACCCAAGAAGGGTTTTATCTCCATGTACTATTTAAAGCCCTCTCCAAGTGTGGAGAGGGTGTTGCTTCTCATTTTTTCAATGTGCTAGTAACTATTTTTCTCTTTTTATCTCTCTCTCTAGTTCTTTCTCTCTCTAAAATCTCTTTCTTATTTTTGTGTTCATGGTGATGAAATGATATCTCTAACATGTGGTATCAAGAGCCAAGGTTGGGTTTAGTAGTTTCATTGTGATATTTGGTTAGAGCTTATTATGACTTATTTTGGGCTTATTATCTCGTCTAAATTTGTTCTTATATTTCGTGTCTAATGTTTCATTTCATTTTTCATAAAGAAATTGATATCATGTCGTATGCTAATGTCTAAATACAACTTGGGCTAAAATTTCTTTTAGGCTTATTTTCATATTATTGGTTCTTCTTAAATTTCATTCCTACTTTTCCTCAAAAGAAAAAAGCTTTAAGCTTTCGGTCACTCATAGGTTCCAGCTTATTTACAAGCTTATTTTGGTTCGGCTTATGTAGTGGTTGCTTACAAAGCTTAACACATTCTTGGTCTTGTGGCTTATATCATGTCAAAGCTGCTTATTTCAAGTTTGTGGTACTCAACGCTTGCAAGAAGAAAGACGTACGCCAACTGTTTAAGATTTTATCACTACCGATCTAGTCACAAGACAAGGGAGCCGATCTAGTTCAAAAACCAGCGTACCGATATAGTTAAAGACAAGGGATCCGATCTAATCAGTTGCCACTAGTGCCGATCTAGGTGGTTTTCAAGTACGAACCGATCTAGCAACTTTTCAAGACGAACCGATCTAGTGTTTTTTTAAAAAGACCCGAACTATTCTCTTTCCAAAGCAGAACCGATCCAAACCATTCCTTACAAACCAAACTAGTAACAACCCTTGAGAACCGAACTAGTTGATTTCTTAAGAAACCGATCTAAAAAGTTTAGAAGGAACCAAACTGAATAAGCAACTCATCAGGAACTAAGATTACACATTCTTAATCATTTTTGATTTTACGGTTTCGTGTGTCGGTTAACTACAGGACTTATAACTACTACCATTACGATCGTGTACCCGTTTCAATCATCGTGGTATATTTAATTTTTGTCGACGATAAAGAAACGAGCCCACAAGAAGCAAATATACAATCGATACATTTTTTATAAATTTGAAACGAAGAAGGAAATATAAAAAAGGAGGGAAGTTGTTTTTTATTAATTAAAATTTTGAAAATTGCAACTTCAGTCCTTGGACTTCAAGTGTACTTCATCTTTCATCCTTGGTTTGATTGTTAAACCTCTTTGTTAAAACAACTTCACACTGTTAGTCCTTATTCTTTTAAATCAGCTCGTTAGCCCTCCAAAGTGAATTTCAATTGCACCGTTTGTCCTTATTTGAGATTTAATTAACTAGTACTCATTTTAAGTTCAATGTTTGTGCACCGATCATTGTTTTAAGCTCATTTTTCACCAACAAAAGCTTAAATTCTTCAATTTTAACCACAATTAATGATTGTTTCACGGTTTTTTCTTGATTTAGTAAAATCCCGTAAAAGTCGATTCTTTTTACGGATTAAGTCATAGATTTGTAAAATCCCGTGAACGTCAATTGGTTTCAATCCACAACAATAATCACTTTACCCACTAAAGATCTTTATTTATCATTTCATATCACTTTTGCAATGTCGACTCAACAAGACATCAATGCTTTTAGAGCACAATGAATTGCAAACACACATGATCCTTGCCATTAATGGCAAACACTCAGACACCGTTTCACACAAATCACTCATCATTCATTACCTACCTACAACATCCACAACCAAACAACAACTTTGTCCCACAACCTTCATTAAACACGAACTACATGCAATAACCAATGCAAAATTTTGAAGATATCTCAGATCCCACAACTGCATTCGACATGGCACTTGAACTTATGTCTAAGGCATTTCAGCTAACAAACCTACTCCAACAAACAATAGTAAAAGAAGTTCATCAAACCCTTGCTATAGTCAGATTGCACAATCAGGTATGAATGTAGATCAAGACAGACATATGCTAATGGTTGATGATAATGTTGGGAACCAGTTTAGACAAAATGCAATGCAGAATGTAGGACATTTAGTTGGGCAGAATACAGTTCAGAATCGGGGTGTTCAGAATGTTGGAAATCAGAATGGGCTTAGTGTTGTTCCAGGGATTGCAAATGAGCATGGTAAGGGAAATGGTGTAGCAGCACGGGCTTAAGGTAATAGTAATGAGATTAATGGAAATCAGATAAGGTGTTACAACTGTCGAGGATAGGATCATCTTGCCTGCAACTGCACAGTAAAGCCAGGGAAACAGGATGCTGCTTCTCTTCAAAAACATATGCAGATTGCTCTAAAGGAAGAAGCAAGGATCCAACTCACTTAAGAGGAATTTGATTTCATGGCTGATGCAGGTGCTTATGAAGAGATTAAGAGAGTAAATTCCAACAGCACTTTAAAAGATAATTTGCAGCAAGCATCGACATCGAGTACTCAGACTGACAATGCTCCTGTCTATGATTCAGATGAATCAGCTAAGGTACACCATTTGAAAAATTGTTATGATAATGATATATTTAATATGTTTACTCAAGAAGAGCAATATACTAAGCTACTCGAGCCCATTCCTAAATCACAACAAGTACCACAGAATGATAGTAATGTTATTTCTGAGGTATCCAGTGTGGAACAAAGTGGGGAAACAGTAGAACAACATCCTGCTACTCCTGAGGAAACACGTGCTTTATATGATTCATTAAATAATAATTTAACTACTAAAATTGAGAAAGTCAACTCGGTCAATCGCAAGTTAAGAGAAACTAATGCTAATTTGACCACTGAGCTTGCTAGATATAAAAATCAAGAAAAATGTTTTGAAATCAATCAAGAAAAGTATGACAAACTCGAAAGGTGTTATCAAAAGTCTGTTTATCAAGAACAATGTCTCACTAAAAAGATAAATGCTCTTCATTTATGTTCTGCTAAACAAATAACGACTTTGAATGAGGAAATTGCAAATCTAAATAACTAGCTTTCTAAGGAAAAATCAACTGTTTCCTTCCTTTAAGAAGAAAGGAAAGAAGAATGATTTCAAATCACGTAAAGACGAGCTTCTTGATAAACAAATTCAACTTGAGAATAAGATAAAGGAATTAGATAATATTTTGGTTAAAACAGGTCAATCGATTCAAACAATGCACATGCTTTCACCTAAGCCAGACTCGTTTTACCATACCGAACAGAAAATGGCTTTGGGTTATCAAAATCCTTTTTATCTTAAGCAAGCTCAGCAGAAACAATAGAGTTTGTATAATGGCAAAGTGTTATTAGAAAAGCATGATCATCCTGTTGTGTATGATCCAGAAGAGACACTGCAACTTGCTCAAGAGAGTCGTCTAAAAAATGAAACAATTGTACAAAGAAATAAAACCGGCAAATTATACAAAGATTAATCATCTTTTAGGGGTTTTTGTTTCTCAAACGGCCAAGTCACGTGAAGAGTCATATTTTTCAAATACTTCCAAAATGGCCAATGTTTCTAAATCAATTTCAATACCAAATGAAGAATTTTCAGATGATACTACACCAAGTGTTGCACGAAAATTTCCAAATGAGGTAAAAAGCACCATTGTGACTCTTCAACGTGTGTCAAACATAGATAGGACTTTAGATAAACAACAATTGGTTGTCATTTGCTCATCAGGAGATTCATTAAAATTTTAAAAGAAGAAAATTTTCTATCATAACCATGTGCGATACTAGACATCAAAAATTTTGAAAATACAATTTTTGAAAGAAGCAGCCAAATTTATTCGAGACTTCTAATCTCTTGTAAAAGAAGCTAATGAATCTCTTGCCAAACATAAGGCTTTGGAATTAGAAATCAAGCGTCTCTTGAGAGTAGTTGTTAGTCAAGATATTATGTCTATTATGTAAAATCCATCAGTTGTAGATTCATCAAATCTCCAAACTGAGCTTGAACGTAACGAAAGAACGATTTGAAAATTGTATCATTAAAAAGGAAAACGAATATGCTAAACTTTGGAATGATTGGTACAAAAAATGTGAAGAATGCAAATATGACAAAATTTTGTATGATAAAGCTTATAATGACATGCAATAAAAGATCGAACGGTTGCAAGCTCAATTGGGAGATCAAAAGGGTAAAAGTAAGGATACTCCATGTGTATCAAATACCCTTGATCCTTTTTCTCAGAAACTAGAAAATGAGAACGTAGAATTAGAGTATCAGGTTCGGAATTATGAAAAAGAAAATGCTCATCTTAAGACTGCATACAAGAACCTGTTTGACCCTATCAAAGTGACACAGACTCAAACCAAAGCTATAATTAACTCTTTGCAAGATAAATTACATGACACGATCTATGAAAATGCTAAGTTGAGAGTTCAGTTATTTGATATGGTTTCTGAACAAAAGGACACCACTCGTGGAACAAGTGCAAATACTAAGTTTGCAAAGCAATCAATCTTGGGAAAACCACCTTCTTTTTCTAGACCCAAACTGTATGCTGTAACTCCCCTATCTAAATCTATGGCTTTTCCCAAGGTTGGTGAGATAAATGCTTTGTTAAATCCAGTCACTTCAAACTCGGTTCCTTCCTCTCGTGAATCAATTGTTGTGAATAATGAAAGAGTGATTCCTTCCTCTAGGGTAGACAACTTTATGACTAACAAACATGTAAAAGCAAGAGTTAGGACAAAACTGATCACTGTTTCACAACCTCATGTCATCACTAAGAATGATGTAAATTCCAAAACAAATGGTTTCCTGCTAAAGACGTTAAAAGCACTACTAGGACCAGAAGACCACAGCCTAGGAACAATCCTAAGAGTGATAAGGTCCCTTTTAAGTCTAAGAGTAGTCGCCTCTCGAATAAGTTAGAGAAAATAGAAGAAAACCATAAGAGTTTACAGTCTTCTAACTATCCGGACCATACGTCATTTGAATGTAATAACATTAAGCTTGCAACTCGAAATGAAAAATCTGAGGTTATTTGTGCTACATGTAAGCAATGTCTAATTATCGCTAATCATGATGAATGTGTGCTTTAGTATGTGAATGACATGAAATCTAGAAAGTAAAACCAAAGTGCTAATGTTTCAAAAAGTGCAAATCAAAAGAAACATAAGCCAAGAGTCTGGAAACCTAAAAAGGCAGGGTCTAAAGAAAGACTTGCTTCACCTAGCAAACCTAGATCTTGCCTTAGGTGGTCACCAACTAGAAGAATGTTTGATCTTAAAGGAAAAATAATTGCAACCAGTGAATCTGTGTGTCAATCTGACTGCCCTAAAGGTGATAATGCATGTACTTCTAACCCTCAGGAACTGATCAACAAATGGTTTCCATGTTCAACTTTCTCTATGACAGGTTGTCAAAATTGGCTTGATACTTTGCTAATTCCATTGCTTTCCGAGTATAAACTAAAGGACAAAGAAAATCATAGAGATAATGAATGTGACAGTTGATGAGCCTTCTGCAATGGCTTGTAATCAAATGTCAGATTGCAACCCGTTCTTTAGATAAAAGGAAAATATGCGTATCAATGCGTTTATCCTTAAAAACGAAAAGAGAAATCTTTTTGGTCTTGAGCCACTTTTGAAACATTCAATGTTTGTTAGCTCAAGGAAATGGATTATGTACACTTCAGTGCATAATCCGAGCTTTAAATAAAAGGGGTGTGTACGATTCAGTGCGCGTTACCTTAAAAAGAAGAGAAATCTTCTTGTTTTCACTTAAGTAAATATGATAGTCATGACGTCGATGATAGAGTTGGAAAGTCTATTTGGTCATTTGTTTAAGGAATTATTCAAATGGAGAAAATCAAGTTGTTTCAAAGTCTTCTGCTATTACTACTGCTGATTCATCCGATAAACGTCAATAACAACAAGATTCAACTTCATCTACTTCAACTCTAGCAACAATACTCTCGTTACACTTGGGTACACTTTCTCAGATCAAAAGATGAAGCACCATAAGTGATTAAAACCTTCCTGAAGAGAATCACTGCCCTTCTTCAATCTCATGTCATCATCATAAGAACCAACAACGGCACAGAATTCAAAAATCAAATCCTTAAAGAATACTTTGATAGTGTTGGCATCTCTCACCAAGCGTCTTCTGTCAAAACACCTCAACAAAATAGAGTAGTGGAATGAAGAAATCGGACGTTAGTTGAGGCTGCTAGAACAATGTTAATTTTCTCTCGTGCACCATTATTCTTATGGGCTGAAGCGATTACTACTGCGTGCTACACTCAAAACCGCTCCATCATTCACCGTCGATTTAACAAAACACCACACGAGCTCATTAACGGCAAAAAACTGGATATCTCTTTTCTACATGTATTCGGGGATCTCTGTATACAAAAGCCATGTTATGAAGATGTTGGGGGAAAAGGCTTGGTGCAAAGGTGATATTGATTTTTCATTTGGTTATGCTGCTGTTTATGTTCTTTAACAGGGTTTACAACCGAAGGACAAAGAAAATCATAGAGACAGTAAATGTGACATTTGATGAACTTTCAGCCATGGCTTTTGAACAAAGCAGTTCAAAACCAGGGCTTCAAGGCCTGACTTCTGGACAAATCAGTTCAGGACTCGATCTTACTTATGCTCCGTCAACAATAACAACTCAACAACCAACTGAAGGTGAATTGGATTTACTGTTCGAAGCTATGTATGATGATTATATTGGTGGTCAATCGTCAGCTGCTCCAAAAACTACCCCGGCTGCTCAAGCACCTCCAGTTCGTCAGACTCCAACGACATCTACAACAATAGCAGACACTACACCGACACCAACTCTAAACACTTCACAACACGTTGACGAGCTCGAAACACAACAACAACATGTACATCAATAGAATAATCAAGCTCCACTCCAACCCGAAACAGTTGCTGACAATGTTCCAAATGCTATGTTCGATGGGAATACGTTTGTTAACCCTTTTGCTACTCCATCCACAAGTTCCACTGAATCATCATCTTCACAATATGTGGATCCATCGAACATGCATACGTTTTATCAACCTTACCCTCACGAATATTAATGGACTAAGGATCACCCTCTAGAACAAGTGATAGGAGAACCCTCACGACCAGTTTTGACAAGGAATCAACTCTGATCCGATGGTGACATGTGCATGTATGCATTAACGGTGAGCACTATGGAACCGAAGAATGTCAAAGAGGCTATGGCCGACCCTGCATGGATTGAATCAATGCAAGAAGAGCTTCTTCAGTTCAAAAGGCTTGATGTATGGGTGTTAGTTCCTGCTCCAGATAACATAAAACCCCTAACTTTGAAATGGTTATTCAAAAACAAGCATGATGAAGAGAACACGGTCATCCGAAACAAGACTCGTCTGGTTGTGAGAGGTTACCGTCAAGAGGAAGGAATAGACTTTGAAGAATCCTTTTTTTTTTTTTTCCTTCTCTCTTCTTGGGGGGGTTTTTTGCTAGAATGGAAGCTATCATGATTATTTTTGGCTGTATGTTGCACACAAATCGTTCACTGTGTTCCAAATGGACGTGAAAACTGCATTCTTGCATGGTACGCTAAAAGAAGACGTGTACGTGTGTCAACCTGATGGTTTCATAGATGCTGATCATCCAAGCCATGTCTACAAGTTAAAGAAGGCAACTTTATCCGGTTTAATAGCAACACCCAAGGGATAGTACGACGGAATTGTAAACATTTTTCTCTACAGATCAACTTCATTCAAGGCAATAATTGATCAACGTTTGTTTTATAGGCGATTCAAACGACGACCTCTTAGTGGTACAAGTCTATGTGATGATATTATATTTGGGTTCTACTAACCCTGGTATACCATACTATTTTCTGACATTATGTAAAGCCCGCTTTGAAAATGTCGAGATGATGGGGGAAATGACGTTTTTGCTTGGTTTACAAGTTAACCAATCCCCCTGTGGCATCTTCAAAAACCAGTCCAACTACGTGTTAGAAATCCTTAAAAAATATGGAATGGAAACGTGTGATCCCGTTGGAACTCCAATGAAGATCAAAGACAAGGTTGACCTAGATCAAAATGGGACTCTAGTCGATGCAACGAAATATCATAGCATGATTGGTGCCCTAATGTATCTTACGTCCAGTAGACCAGACATTGTACATGCTACTTGTTTATGTGCTTGGTACCTGGCTAAGCCAACCGAGAAGCACCTCAAAGAGGTTAAAAGGATCTTTCGTTATCTCTGGGAAACCGTCAATAGGCGTCCTCTGTATTTACCGAAGGATTCTGGTTTTGAACTAACCGGATTTTCAGATGCTGATTATGTGGGATGTAAAGACACCTTCAAGAGTACTTTCGGTGGAGCTTAATTGTTAGGTGAAAAGCTGGTTAGCTGGTCCTTCAAAAGAAAACAAGACTTACGGACGCTGTTCAACAGTTGGATGCAGATACGTGGTATCTATCTGCTTGATGTGCCCAAGTCCTTTGGATGCGGACACAGTTAACAGATTATGGATTTCACTTTAACAAGATTCTAATCTATTGTGATTCAAAATCAGCCATAGCCATATCCTGCAACCCCGGTCCAACACTCGAGAACAAAACACATCGCTGTCCGCTACCATTTCATAAAGGAACACGTGGAAAAGGGTACGATTGAACTGTATTTTGTCAAGATGGATTACCAACTGGCTGACCACTTCACCAAAGCTCTTCCAGTGGATCGATTCAACTATTTGGTTCGTCTCCTTGGTATGCGCAGCTTGTCTCCAAGAAAACTTGAACGCTTGCAAAATCTCGGTAATTCTTTGTATATATTTTATCAGAAAAACAAAATACAAAAATATAAAACCAAAAAATAGAAAATATAAAATTATAAAACCTATAAAGCAAAATACAAAATCAAAAAATTTCAAAAATACCAAAAATAATTCTTCTTCCGACAATGGATCTCGACAATCAATTAAACTTTTAAGTACTAGAAATGTTGATTAATATTGACACGGGTATATAAATGAAGTTCGAGCGCGAGTTTAAAATGCTTTCAAAACATGTCCTTTCAAAAATTTCTCTACGACTTTTTTCTCTACGACTTCTAAGTAAATGTCAGCTTAGGAAAATGTTTATTTATGTACATTTATCCTAAACAACGGGAAGTTCATATCTTCTCGGTCTTGAGCAAAGTCATATAAATATTTAAAGTTCTGAATGCTCAAGAAAAGTACTAAGGAAAATAATGGTAAATAAGATATATCTGATATATTTTCCAGTTGAGCATAATTTTTCAAGATAATTTCAAATTCTTTCAAAATTATGCGCTCAACAAACTCCCACTCTAAGTTTTCACTCTATTCTATATTTGAGGGGGAGTATAATAATATGATTCATTCTACATGCACTCCTGTTCTTTTAAGACTTAGTTAGGCTCATGTGAATTCCAAACATTAACTTATTTTTAATTCACTAATTGTCAAAAATTGTAAACACATATGCAATTTTTGAGGGGGAGAATAGTGATTAAAATGTGATCAATACGGATTAATAACGAATACGATCTTCAATCTATAAGTGTGTTCCCAAACCTCGCATGTGCAAAACTCTTTCATAATATAGTGCAAATGTGTAGGGGGAGCTTTTTGGTAACTCTGGAAATACTCAATGTGTCTCAAATGATTTCCCATACACGTTGACTGATTTTTTTTATCTAATGGTTTTATAGATCTTCATGGCAATACCCCAAAGACTGACCAACTGTTGTTTCTCAAAGAGTTATAAGGCGGTTAAGGTTAGGTATATTCATTCCATGATCCAGCCAAAACTGGAGGGATCTACCCAGGAACACTCCATTAGATAGAGTAGAAGTCCTAGGTATGATTGAAAAAAGGAGTAAAGTGAGAATAAGGGAATAGTGATGACTGAGATGGAGCTAGTGTTGGAACAAACCCAACAAGGTACTAGTAATGAAGTCTCGGTAAGCACTAAAGGGGTTGAAGAATGAAAAAGAATTGTAAGGATAAAGGGTGAAACAAAAGAAGCCCTTCATTCAACCCTAGGCAAAAACCAGGTCAATACATAATCTATCAGTAATCACAAAGAGGATTCTGATATTGAAGACTGACATCATGGACCCAGTGATGCAATGCACAACCCCCCTAGCCACTCAGAATCTCTCAAAATATTTTTGTTTCATTTCTCACGGAGATCAACACGTTTCTATCGGCTTTCTCATTCCAAGATCGTTGATATTGAAAATGTGGCAGTCTGCTCCAGCCTTCGATTACCAAATAACAAATGTGCACTTATAGAGTCTAGAGCCAACGAGATCTATCAAAAATCTCACTAGGACACAAATTCCAATATATAAAATGTCGTACATCATTATAGAACATTCGGTATCAAAAAGTCCTACGCATTATCCTTGTGATAATTGCCAAAACATCAAAGTGATACTCTTTAGTATTCACAATGATGATGGAAATCCTTCTTGAGCCAACATCAAACAAGCTCTTGGTAGGTGACTAGCAAGATTCTAAATGATTCAAGCTTGTGTCAACTGGATATCGATTTTGGTCCAGTATATGAATTGACGACTCAATCAGAAAGATAGTAACTATCTGATTCACTCTTACCGTGTTGTCTGCTTTGAGACATTACAGTAATGAGAACAAGCAAGTACGGTGAATCTAATGCAATTGCGTTAGAGGATCTAATACTTTGAGCTGGAAACCCTGTCAAGGAGGTTCTTCTAAATTGAACCTACCTGATTACAGGTATAATATTTATAATGTAAAACGGTCCTTACGGAACCGGGGGTTAATGTAACCAAAATCAAGATGAATGACAAAGCCATATTCGTCTATATATGTTGTTTATCACAAACATCAATTTTTAGGTATAAGTGATGGCGTTACAACCTCATTCCAGTAGAGTCAAGATTCAAGACCTCATGCTCAATTGAAAAAGATAAATACATGATGAAAGCTCAACATATGTATCAAAGTCTTCTACAATCTTTGATGTACAAGCACTTCCTCAAAAGAGCATTTTTGACAAGATTGCCAGACAATAACAAAGATATATCTCACAAGTGGATCAAGTACTACTCCTACCATGATGTGGTACAAGTAATCATGTTAAAGGAAATGTTGAGGGAGATTGTTAGCAAGCTTTCAAGACCTTGAGCATAAGGGTGGAGACACAAGATCGCAAGGCGGCATAAAGATTCAAGGATAAAGATTAAAAGATATCAGTAGTCAAGAAAAATCAAGGCCAAAGACGATGATATTAGTATCTTGTCAAAGAATATCAAGTTAAAGATCAAGACCAAAGATCACAAGCATGCAAATGGAACTTCAAAATAATTCCCAAGAACACAAGGCTCCAAGACTCAAGACATCACAAGAAAGTGATCCAAAATTCAATGACCACCCCTTAGGAGGATATTGTTAGCCGTGTTTTTTATTAAAGTGATGGTCATTAAATATTCCTGAGCCTTGTATAAGAAAAACTTAGTTTACAGGAATTTATCTAAGCTAATTGGGCCTAGGTGTCGGGCTTAAGTCCGTTAGTAATAGGTCCGGCTCAAAGTCAAGCCCAATAACCCAAGAAGGGTTTTATCTCCATGTACTATTTAAAGCCCTCTCCAAGTGTGGAGAGGGTGTTGCTTCTCATTTTTCTTTTAATGTGTTAGTAACCATTTTTCTCTTTTTATCTCTCTCTCTAGTTCTTTCTCTCTCTAAAATCTTTTTCTTATTTTTGTATTCATGGTGATGAATTGATATCCCTAATAATCAAATTTCTTAAATTGCCATAAACCGCCACCTAAATTCTTTTAGCAAGATACAATCCGCCATGTTCTTTTCTCTCAAACTGTTTGTCTAATCCTTTTAACATTTCTGCTGGAGTGTTGGTGCCCTTAGAAGATTCGCACTGAGCTTCCAGTATCCTAGCCTTAATGCTAGAGTGAATTGTCATGCTCATAGATGTCTCGGTTTCATACATTCTTTCCTACCCAATGCATCAGCTACTATATTCGCTTTACCCCGGTGGTAGCAAATCTCATAATCATAATCGTTAAAAAGTTATATCCATCATCTCTGACGCATATTTAATTCTTTTTGATTAAAAATGTACTGAAGGCTTTTTATGATCAGTGTAGATAACACTCTTTGTTCCATATAAATAGTGTCTTAAGGTTTTGAGAGGAAATACTACTGCGCCCAACTCTAAATTATGAGTGGTGTAGTTCTTCTCGTGGATTTTAAGTTATCTAGATGCGTATGCAATTACCTTGTTTCTCTACATCAACACACAACCAAAACCTTAGTTCGATGCGTCATAATAAACTACAAGTCATTTGGTCCTTCAGGTAACGCCAAAATCGAGGCATCACACAACATGTCCTTTAAGGTTTGGAAATCATTCCCCTGCTCATCACCCCACTCGAACTTCTTGTTTTTCTAAGTCAACAGGGTGAGAGGTTTTGCATTCTTTTAGAAATTTGCGATAAATTGCCTATATTATCCTGCCAATCCTAAGAACAAACAGATCTCGGTTGGGGTCTTCAGGGGCTTCCAATTTTTCACTACTTCTATTTTGATGGGATCCACATGTATACCTTCACTGTTCACTACATGACGAAGAAAATTAACCTCTTGTAGCCAGAATTCATATTTCGAGAATTTCCCGAACAATTTCTATTTTTCAAGAAACTCCAGTATCAATTTCAGGTGAACCTCATGCTCCTCTTTCGACTTTGAATAAATTAAGATGTTGTCAATAAAGACAATGACAAACTTGTCAAGATACGGCCTACATACGCGGTTCATAAGGTCCATGAACACTGCGGGGGCGTTAGTTATACCGAAAGACATAACAGTGAATTCAAAATGTCCGTACCTCATCCTGAATGCAGTTTTGGGAATATCTTCTTTGCGTACTTTCAACTGATGATAGCCAGATTGAAGGTCTATTTTCAAATATACCGTGACTCTTGTAACGAATCGAACAAGTCATCGATCCTAGGAAGAGGGTAGCAGTTCTTGATAGTTAGCTTGTTCAACTCTTGATAGTCTGTACACATGTGGAATGAACCATCCTGTAGGTCCTTGGTATAGGATCTGACTAGCCTTTGTAAGACGATAGATAACTTGGATAAATCCAAATCAACTATATGAGAGACACTGACTA
>BQNB010108844.1:0-22875 GCA_026074375.1 Tanacetum coccineum | reverse complement strand
AAAAATAACCAAATAAACTAGATCTAATGAATTACGTCGAACCAAATATTATACGATTAGAGGCAATTCAGAGATTAACCAGCCTTACACCCTAAATCAAATGAATGGTGAACAAACAAGATTAAGGTTAAAAAACCCTAATCCTAATGAACACGTCGAATCTGAAATAGGAATGGAAAAGATGAAAATCAGAGATTAAAGCACAATAAACGAACAATATTTAGTGAATGGTAATCAAACAAATCAAGAAAATTCGATCAAACAGGTTCGGGGTAATCACCATAGCCTGTTATTGCTCTTGCCTTGTACATAATCACCATAGCCTGTTATTGCTACGAAATGATCGTTCCCAAAGTGGACGGTTCCCATGAATTTCTCAACGAATTTTTTTAGCAATGATCGATCACCCGTCATTTGTTTTGAACAACCACTATCAACAATCCACATAACGATTTGAACTACCTGCAATACATGAAGACAACATTTATGGACAAGTGGACAATTTGGCTACCTATTTTTTAACAGACACTGATGTTTTAATAGTAGGTCGACTATGAGCATTCAAAGGTGTTTTAACAGGTGACCAACCATCATTTGGTTGTGATTCGTACCACTTTTGCCACATTTGACTAGTTCAAATTTTGTTCTTCATGTAATTGCTAAGTGAACTATCTCGCAAATTAAAAGCACTAGAAACCTTATTTTTGGCACATAAGGGAGTAACTGCAGCAATCTCAGTTTTAGAAACTACAGGAGTAGTATCTAAGAACTTGGATTGAACAGTCTTAACAGAAAACCTAGTCTTTGAAACTACAGAAGTAGGATCTTTAAACTTAGATTTTACTATTCTAGAAGTAGTGAATAAGGCTCTCCTAACTTTTGAATGTACATTCAATTTATATTTCGCAAGACAATCATCATGACATGGGATAAGCACATTTTTAGCACAAATAACACACAATACATTCTTCGCTATAAGAGCATTTTTAATATCAGCATTAGTTACAATCTTTTTGTTTGAATCAACATCCTTAAGTGCAACATCCGATTTTTTATTTGACCTATCAGAAACTTCTACTTTCTCTGAAGAATTCTTAGTGTTGGATAAGACACTATTCTTGAACAATGAATCTCTATTCGATGGTATTCTAACACTAGAAGTAGCTCTTAGTCCTGTAGAAGATAACACACTCTTAGCTTTGTTTGTATTTTTGTTTTGTGTCTTTTCAACTTTATACATCCCCGGTGTGATGACATTTTTGTTTGTTTCAACAGCTTGTTGTTTGTTAGGTGAAATCTGTAAAGTGACTGTTTTTGACAAGACATGTTTCTCTTCTGTTTTTGGAGAAACAATTTTCTTTTGAAAAACTTGTTTAGAAACATTATCCTTGTCAAACTTAGTATTCACAGACTTACCTTTTCAACATTTTCCAGTTTAGCTTTTAACTCAGATATTGTTATTAAAAGATCTTGATTTTGAGCACGAACATCCGCGTAAGCATATGTCTTTTGTTTAACATTCTCAATCAACTCATTGATTTCCCCTTGAGTTTGAGTTTGTGTCCTTCTGATTGAATCAAAATTTTTTTGATATTATGTTTTGACATTTTCTCGTTCTTTTATCAAAGATTGTACTTGAAATTCCAAACACACGTTCTCACTCTCAAGCTTTTCCATCTTTGATATCCAAGGGGTTTCACAAACGTTTTTCAAAGAAGATTCATATTTGCGTCTTTCATTTTCATGTTGCAATTGTAATTCAAAATCAAGAATTTGTTTTCGACATCTTTAAACATCATTTTCAAGAATGTTTATTCGTTTCTGCATTCCTTCTTGGATTTTAATGGATTCCCTTTGAATTTTCTCAATTTCATCTTGCATTTTATTGTCTACACATTCATGACTCAACAACATATAACATTCGATTTCATGCTTGAGTTTTGCTTCCAAGAGTTGTTCTTTCAAAAGTTTATTTTGTTTCCATGTTTCACTAAGATCATTTTCCGTTGAGTCAAAAACATCTTTCATTTCTTTTATATCTCTTAAAAATCATTTTTGAAAGATTTCAAAATGCAAATGCAATTCATGAAGAATTAGTTTCACTTCTTGTTGACAAAAGTTAGTTAACCGTATTTCTTCTGGAGAGGTGTAGAAAATGCTTTCTCGTTTAGAATTCATTTGTAATAGCTCAAACAATGATTTGAAAACATTTTCCATTTTATTCAAATCTACTAGCATTGGATTTGCACTTGACATTGGTGTCACAGTTGGTTTTGTCTCAGAAGATGAATACGGTGAACTTGCATTTGAAGAATTTTCAGAAGATATAAAAGAAGATGAGAAATATTTTTGTTCACCAGAAAATTCCTTTTGTGGAATAAAATCTTCGTAAAGAGCATTTAACTTTTTGTAATCAATTGTCTGAACTTTTTGTTTTTTCTCCATGGCAATTGGAACTTGTGATTTCTTTTTCATTTTGATTTGACTTTTGGTTGCATCATCAAGTATGCCCTCAGTATCTCTAACATTCACTTGATTTTTTGAATCATCAAGGCAAGAAGCATCATATAATTTTAGATTTTGAGAAATTGCTTTCTTGAGAGTATAAGGATTTGTGTACCCCAAACCATGTTTTACTTTTGAATCATAAAATGACATTGGTTTTGGTCCAAGCATAAACATTCCTTGTAAGGAGTTACCCATTTTCAACATAACATCTTCATTCTTTTTAGCTCTTGCTTCAAGATCTAGAACAGTGTCATGATATTTATCTTCATTTTCACTTATTTTACGTTTCAAAATTGACTGTGTCTTTTGAAGTTCCACAATTTGTCTTTTGAATTCAACAACAGACAAGTCTAATTAATCACGTTGTTGTTCTAGATCTCAAATAACGTCTCAATCATGAATAAATTGAGATTGTGACTCTTGTTCAAATCGTTTTGCTTTTCGATCAGCCTTATCATACTCATTAAAAAAGGTAGTGTTATTTCCTTTGGTCATTTTAAAAACTCAAACCTTTTCCTTATACGACTCAAGCTATTTAGTCAACACCGTGTTTTGTTGTTGAACTTTTCTAGCAATTATTTGTTGTTTCTCAGCTTCCTTATACGCATTTCTAGCTAATTGCTCTAATGCATATGAGTCTTGAACATTGTTATCGTATTCAACACTGCCACTATTAACATCTCTATTTGGTTCATCAAATATAATATTGCTATCAATTTGATCATCACCAATTGTGTTGTTAATAATTTTAGGTTGCTTTGGATACTTTTGTTCTTGTGTGTCTTTAGCAAATAATGGATTAACATAACTGGTGGATGTTTGAACCTCGTTGAGAAATGCATAATCATAGCTTGGCCCTTCATCAGAATCAAAGTTTGCTGGTTGAATCCTGGCCATCAAGCATATATTTACACTTAATTCCTCAATTTCTCCCATCCGTAAAGCATCAGCAAAGAGAAAATTATTCTGTTCATCGGTAATAATTACTCCTGCTTCATCCTGTTTTGCTAGCAACATTTATTCCATGAAGTACTTTGAATCCTGAACTCGTGGCTTTGGACAATTACGAGCATAATGACCTTTCTCACTGCAGTTGTAGCATTGAACATTTGCAGTAGTTCCTGAAGACGTAGTTCAAAGAGTTCTCTATATGTTTCCATCATCATTCTGAACATTGTTACCCTCAATGATTTCCTCTTGAACATATGATCGTCTTATATTTCTGCCATCATTCCCAGAAATTTTGCTTTGAATGTTTACCCTGTCACCTTGAACAATTTCTTTATTTTTGGTGTTGGAAGAAGTACGAAGATGATTATTTGTTAGATTAGAGAAACATTGAGTGATAGCATGAGAAAGTAAAATCATTACAGAGGTGAGTGGATCTTCAAAATTGTTTTGAACAACATATCCTTGATAGTCATCATCATAATCAACCACTGAAGAGGGATGTGTGACATAGTAAGGTGTTGTAGTTCTGGAAGAGGAACCCGTATGTACCACCAACGCAAGAGGATCATGTGATTTTTCCAACTTCTTTACTCTTAACGCATTTACCAGTTTAGTCAACATCATGTGATTTGTCAATCTTTTTGCAAGACGAACTTGAGTAACACACTTTAGACATTTAGGTTGTAAACAATTTAGGAACTTTGTGTTAATAGTGACTTTTGGAAATATGATGCCATTTCTTTCCAAATCATTCATTAGCTAGCAAAACGATTATAGACTGACACAGTGCTTCTTCAGGTTCAGCAACAAATTTGTAACACCCCCATTTTGACAAATATAGCAGCGGAAGCTAATCTGGGGTATTACTTCATAGTACAACAGACATAATCATAGAAAACGAATCGTAAAGAGACGTTTTTGGAAAAATTAGTTACCATTCATTTATTCATCAGAGTTTTACAAAAAGAGAGGTCCCAAAATCTAGAAACATAAAGTATGAATGATAACAGTTTAGCCATCTTCAAGTTCAATGCCACTCTGTGCCATAGGTTGCTCAATTTTTTTTTTGAACGACAACTTTATTAGAAACACTAGCAAGAAGCTAGACAATTACAAAGAAATCAAATATGGGTGTTGAATCCAACTATCCCATCTTAACTTAGAACTACCTCTAGCTTTACACCAACAAAAAGATCGTAAAACAATATCATCGAAAATGGACTCTTTACGAGGCTTTTTACTCGCGAAAAGTAATTGGTTCCGGAAATTCCACAAACTCCACCATGTAACATAAAAAACGCCTTCCAAAATAACCTTCAAATTAGGCAAGGACGGAACCGATTGAACCAAACGAGCCATTCTGCATACGATGAAAAAAGATTGCACTCCAAATTCACAGCGAATAATAATATCTTCAATCTTGCCAAAGCAACAATGAGAAAAGTGAGAAGTATCTTCAAGAATCGCATCACAACAGGGACACGATGCGATCAGTAACGACATTCCTTGGACCGAGATTCGCTCGCGTCGGCAAACGAATCAAGAGCAAGTTTCCAAGCAATAAATTATTAACTTTAATCGATATTTTTAACACCTCATAGGAATATCCGCCTAGGAAGAACGAACTCATCTAACACATTCTCTCCACGTCTGTAAGACACGAAAGACCCGTCTCATTTAAATCACTAATCCATCTATCATTCGAGTTGGACAAAATAACAGAATCGAGTAAAGTACAGATGTCAAGCTGTTGTTCATCAATACCTCCTTAACATTACGCGAAAAGAGAAACAAGAGGGGAAGGGTTTCCGGCTAACCGATATCTCTTTCTCTGTATCTAAAGCAAACAGAGCGGAAATAAACTGATAAAGTGCAGTACCGGATCCAAAGATCCTTCCAAAACCGAGTCGTGCAACCCTTACCAATCCTAATCTTGCAATGGCGAACAACTCAAGCCTTGAACCTGAGGTAATTAAATCTTTGATTATAGAATTCCATGTTGAAGGATACGAGTCGAAAGATCTGTAATATTTGAACCGGGAATGCAGAAATAGCTGACACCATAAAGAGCTTAACTTGTGAAGGAAGCGCCCCAACCCACTTCTCAAGAAGACCTTATTAAGGGCAAAAAACTATATGATAATCTTTCGATTCCTTCTTGAATTAACATTGACACAAATCTCGAAGGAATTCCATTTGTTATGAATGTTTGGGGTCCTTAAATATAGGGACATGATGTAAAACGGGTGGAGCAAGCAACGATTTAGTAGGCGAGTGAGGCGGCCACCTATAGACCGAGTTTTAAGTTCAATTTGGAAAGTCTTTGTGAGCTTGCGAACCGTCTCATCCCAAGCTTTAACAAAGACATATCCCTCTACCTTAATTCCCAAAGTACTTAACCGGAGTCTTCATTCACGAACATCCAAGATGCAAACACAGCTTCAGAAACAATCGCCCACGAATCCCCAAATACCGAGAATATGCTTTTTTTTTGGTTAATCGACATTCCTGAAAGTAGGGAAAAGCAATTGAGAATAATTCAAAAACCCTTTTAAAATCTCTTTAGGGACCATTCGCCAATAAATCGCGTCATCCGCATAAACGATGGAGAGATGTGAGAGCATCATCAATCCGTAAACTGTGAAATACACGCCTTCAACAGCACGGTATGAAGAAACGATGAAAAACTCCATAATAGAATGAACAAAAGGAGCCAATGGGTCTCCCTGCTTCCATCCTCGATGCAACTGAAACTCCGAGTAGGACTTCATTCACTAAACAGAAGCTTTACCCGAATTTAGGAACACCTTGAATCAAGGACGCATCTCGACCACACGCCAAAAGCATTAAGAAAATCATCTAGGTAGTCCATAAATAGAATCGTTATGCTTTAGCAAAATCCACCTTAAAAAACATAAGCCTGGCTGATTTTTATGTGTTACACCGAGCCAAAATTCATTAATATTTAAAAGGACCGTCAAGAATTTGACGGTTAGGAAGGAAAGCTGTCTGAACGTTTGAGATGAGATCGGAGATGACAAATGACAAACGTGTAGCCGGTTTTGGTAACAAACTTTATATTAGGCGCCTAAATTAGGCTAAGTGGCTAAACTCTGACCACGTTTCGGGTCTAAGGTTTTTTTGGAATAAGTAACAAAAGAGAGTTACATCAGTGCGAAAAACCTTGTTCGAAAAACCATTTGACAGCTATACAAAAATTTGGCCCAAAAACTGTCCAAAACTTGCAGAAGAATTCAAAAGTAAATCCATCCGGACCTGGAGATTTGTTCTCTCCACATCCCCAAACAGCTTTGCGAATTTCTTCGTCGCATCGATGCTTCCAAATCAGAACCTGCTCAAACGTAACCGATTAGGAAAACTAAATTAATTTGCCATGGCGCGTACACGGGTCATTAAAATCTATCCGCAAAGTGATTCCGACAATTCATCTTTAAACGAAATGGGATCGTCCACCATTCTCCTTCAATCATATACCCGAACTGACAGGTTGCCACGCTTTCTATTAATGATACCATGAAAAAACTTAGAATTTTCGTCTCCTTCTATAGCCCATCTAACTTTCGCCTTTTGAACAAAATCACAATTAACCGAGGAGTTTAATTCCTGTAACTGTTACCCGAGATAAACATGCTAAAATACCTCTAAAATAATTAAAAAGGGTTCAATACACAAAGGTTTGAGTGGTGGGGAATTCTTCAGGTTTTTATGGATAAATTAGTTACTTGATACAGTCATTAAGTAGTAGGTTACTGTTGTTTTTTTATACACCCATAGTTTGTAACCAATATAGTTTAGTAAAACAATTGCAATAATATAATAAATTATTATGGAAAAAAAAACAGTTCTTTATGCCCTAAGCTCATGAGTATCAATACAGATTAACATGGAACTACGTTAATATAGTGACATTTTGGATGAGGAAAATTGTCCTCGTGGAAAGGTAACTTGCCAAAGTTACCCATTTTAATCAAATGAGAAAAGTTCCATAAGGAACATGGTCTAAAAAAACAAACTGTTTCATCTCGTCCATCTATTTTATTTCCATCTAATGGTTATCTTAATTGCTTATTTTAAATTAATTAAAAAAACATTTCATCTATTTTTTAAAATTTAAATATCTCACAAAGTTAATTGTTACGCAAAACGAAACTATACATCGCGATGAGAATTAAATCATCTCTCTTATAGTGGGGCCCTTCTATATACTTTCGCGAACTTTTTTTTTGATTTTTTTAGTTAACGTCTGAAAAAAATCACATCGTGATTTTATTAAATTCACATGTAATGTGATACAATCACGTGAGGTTTTTTGTCAGCGTGGAATTGAAACTTTTTTTTTTCGAAAAAAGAGTTGTCGCATAGTATATAGAAGTGTCCTTATAGAAGATAAAAAAACATACTCGTCGCGTTACATTCGACGAATATTTGTCCCGATTTTTTTTTTAATCACGTCTGAAAAAATGCCTGTGATTTGTGATACAAATTTATGTGATTTCATTAAACTACATGTGATTTTTTTCAGACGTTATGAAAAAAAAATTCAAAAAAAAGTCGTCGAAAGTTATCTAGAAGTGCCCTTTTATAAACAAGATAAAAAAAACTACTCGTGCGATACTTTCGACGATCTTTATATCCCTATTCTTTTTTCACTCACGTCTGGAAACAATCCTGTGATTTGTATCACAATCACATGTGCTTCTTAAAATCACATGTGATTTTTTTCAGATGTGATTGCAAAAAATGGAAAAAAAAGATGTCAAAAGTTATAGACGTTCCGCCTCTATAGAAGATAAAAATACTCGTCGCGATGGCGTATTTTTGTTCGTTTATCGATTTATCCATTTGTTCTTTAAGATGACCATGTTCTTTATGGATCTCACCTCATAATAAAATATAGTGTTTTGATTATCGGGTACCAGACGAGAAAGTATAGGTTAGGTACACCAAAGGGAGTAGAGTCGTGCACACCCCCACAATATTAGCCGTTCCTGCAAGTGACTAATGGTTCATGATTAAAGAAATATTGCAGTGGAGGTACTTAGGCAATAATCTATAGCATTACAGTTGGAAAAAACACTTGCATCTGGTTAAGCATGCTATCCCCTTCGCGGTGTTTATAACGTACTTCAAAGATTTAAAATGCGTATTGAGGCTATGAACCCCCCCTTAACATGGAAAATTGATTGATGACAAACGTATTGAAATGAAGTAACGACCACGTTAGTAACTGAGGGTAACTATGTCAAGTTTAGTGTGATTATTTAAGTTTTCAAACCTTTATAAGTTTAACAGTTGATTTATTAATTTTTGGCAATATTGTAATCATGTTGGGTTATCATAATCCAGAGAGGCATGTAGTATATCCGTTTGAGGATGTCAGGGCACATTTAAATGTTTAATACCCAGCAAACCCGTCAAAACAAATACCCCAAATGGATCCTCACGTGAAAATTCCTAGTAAACGTGATCGATAAGATTTTAAGTGTCTTCAAAAGTAGACGGAAGATTAAATTACGTTATATATATTAACGTATTGAATTTTAATGCGCGAACGATTGAAAATAACGCTACATGAGTCGGTTTTAAAAATCAAGTTCTTTTAATATTTATATATTTTTTATACTTATATAAAAATATTATATTTTATATTTTTAAGTTTGCAAAAATGGCAATTTTACTGATTTATAAACTTTTAAAGTTTAGTCCTATTATAAAAGTTTATATAATTTAAACCTTTACCTTTGGAACTTGGCGAAACATACCCTTGTAGTTATAACTTTAGGAAAATTACATTTTCAGCCCCTCTAGTTATAAATTTTAGAAAGTTACTATATATACCCCTATGCATGAAATATATTTGCAAAACAAGTCCAAAAAACCATGCAAGCTTATTTTAGGATTCTAAATAATATTTGCAGGTTATAGTTCTTCAGCATAAGCTAAATACCGTTGTTCTACCGTATCAAAAGTTTAGAAACGGGTTTGTTAGCAGCAAATCAACAGGGTCGTTTTTAGGGTTTTAATAAAAACGATGGGATTGAGGATTCTCAGGTTTTAAAAGAGTTCATATATGATGCTTAAGAGTATTTTGAAAATAATAATACAGAATATAGCCTCATAACAAGATTTTGCAGCTTACTTGAGATAAAAAGGGGATTTTAGGTTCGTAGCCTTATACATAGTAACGACTTCAAGAGCTTCTTTTTCTTGGTTCTTGGCTTCAATTCTGATCTTAGGGACCTTCTACTTCTTCCTTGGCTGAGCTAGAACTCCATTTGTGTTTGTGATGGAAGTTTTAGAGGTTGTGATTGATCCGGGTGCTTGGATTCGGTTTATATAGGGTGATAACCCTTGATGCCCCAAGTTTTGTTGATGGATACAGGGTAAGGGTGTATCGTGATTGGAAACATGAAGCCTATTAGATGATTCATGGACGGCTAGAAGCGTAGCTAAGTAGGCTAGTGAGGGTGTATGAGGGTTCGGTTACATAGGGGTGACAAGAAGGTGACTAGAAGCCTTGGTGGCCAAGGGAGGTGATGGAGGTGCTTGTAAGGTGCTTGGGTTGCTTGTTGGTTGACATGGTTGGGTGATGTATAGAGGTTCTAGGTGCTATGGTTAGGTGAAATGGGGTCAATGGAAATAACAAGGGTGTCGGGTTTAAAGGGTTCTTGGGTTAGGGGTAATATGGTTTTATCTTGAGTTAGGTTTACGGTTTTAGGGTAGTTTAGGGTTTAGGATTAAGGTTTAATGTTAGGATTAAGGTTTAGGATTAGGTTTAAGGTTTAGGATTAAGGTTTAGGGTTTAGTTTTAGGTTTAAAGTGAAATTAGGGTTTTAGGGTTTCGTTTAGGGTTTAGGGTTTTAGGACGATGCAGGTTTAAGTTTACGGTTTAAAATCATGATTAACGTGCTTGTGACTTTATGCTAAACTTTGTGGTAAAGTTTAAAACAAGCTTTAGAGCTTGAAATGAACCTACTTAGGTTTTTCGCATGATTAGCTTGTACATTGTGCTTAAATAAGTTATACATTGACTTGGACAGAAATTATATTTCAAATGTTGTGCATTGTACACTTGTACACATGCTTGAAGGCTTACACATTCATTTTATATGCATACATTAGATATAATTAGGGTTTTGATATAAACGTTAACGTTTAATGCTTGTTTTGATATAACATTATGGAAAGTACGTTTAAATGAGATATGTCCTTGGTAAAATGATATCAAGATATAGACTTGACATATTAGGATGTATACATGATATAAACATAGATATAGATGGCATTGGTAGAGGTTGCGTGAGCTCGTTTACTTTAGAGATGCAAGTTACGTTGCATAATGAAGATAATAAAACAAAATTTTCATGTAAAAATGGTGTACATATTTACTAGATGGGGTATTTCATGTTGAAAATTACGGGTGTTATAGTCCCCCAATTAAGGAATCTCAGTCCTGCGATTAGTTGAATGATGGCGTGATGTTTGTTATAACTCGATTATGTCGAAACACTTTACAAATCGAAAGAAGTAAGAGACTTCTTTGTATGATGGTATAATAATATAATGATTACATCAATCAAAAAAAGAATTATTTGTACAAACGGATTGAAAGAGAATTGTTTGTACGAATGCCATACACTTAAGCCTACTCATTTGTCATTACAATACAGAGGCGTCCCAATCCTTGTAACTAAGAATTTATAAATTTATAGTTCGGTGGTTTTATAATTTCCTTATTCAACTAAAGAAGCGTCCTAATTCATTTTCATATAAGATGATTATAAATCATCTTACTTAAGCATAAAAATGATATCCAAACGGCTGTTAAGTAGAGATGATTCATTGGCTGGTTATGATTTTCCAACTCTGAGTAGAAGAATTAATGAGAATTAAATTGCGAGTTACTGATCCAGAATCACACTTGGAGGATTATGGGCATTTACATTCTCCTTTCTGAGTAATTCCAAAATTATTCTTAGATGATCTGCGTGTTCTTCTTTGTTACGAGAGTAGATAAGAATATCATCGATGAATTTGTCCAAGTATGGTTTACACACACGATTCATGAGATCCCTGAATACAGCATGCAGCGTTAGTTAAACAAAATTGATTACTGAAATTCTAGTGTGTCTTTGTTCTGAAGCAGTCTTCGAAATATTCTTTCCCTTACTTTCAGTTGATGAAACCAGACTTAAGTTGCTGTTGAGTAAACATCTCGAACTTGAAGTTGGTTGATAAGTCCTGGATCCTGGGTCTATGGTAACGATTTTTACAGTCTGTTTATTTAACTCCCGGTAATCGATTCCACATTCTGAAAGGATCCGTCTTTATTTTTACAAATAAGATAGGAACTCCCAGGAGACGTAAAACTTTTTTGGTTAGATAAAACCTCGGTCTGCTAACTCTTGAAGTTTTTTTGTTTTTTTGGTAAAGGGGACAACCGGTAAAATTATATTACACCAAAAAAAAACAATGATGTACATGGAATTGTGACTGAGTGTCACATTAAACTAAGCAAAAAGCTTGAACAAACCTAATCATATGTTTGAAAATTACAGTCTTCGCTTACCAACCGCGAAACTCTTGAAGTTGGTTGATAGTTCTTGCATTTCTTGAAGGAGCCTATCTATAGGGGTCGGGTACTGGTGCCCACTCCTGGGAATTAAACGATTTGCAATCTATGGCGAAACTGGGGGGTTAGGCAGTAGATCTTCAGGAAAAACCTTCTAGGATTCTCTGACTAATGTATGTATTCCAGTCGGTTTTTCATCAGATTTCTTCTCCCATTACTTGAGCTATGAAAAACTTCCCCCCCCACCCCCATTTGGGGGGGGGGGGGTGGGGGGGGGGATAAAAATTAAATTGACCCCCTTTTTTATATTTCAAGTATTTTTTTTTTATTTTTTTTATTTTAATACTTTTTTAACCGTGGAGGGGCCTTAAAAAGTCGAAGGGTTCTGTTTTTTACTGTCGGGGGATTTCCAAAAAACCTTTCAAAGGGTGGAATTTTATTGAGAAAAGCTTTTTAAGAGAAATCTAATGAACAAGTACTAAATACCAGATAAAAACTAGCTTAAATCAAACTTAGCAATAATGATTGAACAACTAAATAAGCCTTAATCTAAGATCTAAACTATTTAAACTAATATTTTGGATTTTATGAGTTTTTATGACAGAATTTAATAACTAAAGATCTATAACTACTTAAGCAAAAACAGATGAAGACAAACAACTAATAAGTACTAGAAGAGACATTTAAACACTAATAAGCAAGAGAATAAGCAAATAAGCAATATTAAACTAAAACTAAGCAATTTAAACTGAATCTAGAGAAGAGTGAAAAGAGAAACTTACTTGATCCTTTAGCTAAACAAAAGGAACCAATAAAGGCAGCTACAAGCTCTCTAGCTTATGAGTAAGCTAGAGTATAAGTCCTTGGGATCTCTTCCAAGGTAAGATCCCCTTCCAAAAGCTCAATACAATAAGATCCATGAGAAATTAAACTGATTTAAGGTTTAAGTAAGATTAATTCTGAATTCAAACAGCTCTATTTCAGCTTATAGACTGAAAGAGCTTAATATGAGCTTATTGAGATAATTTTGGCTTATTAAGAGAGCTTATGACTTAAGAAGAAAGCTTATAAAATGAGATTTAAAACACTAAAAACTGAATTTCATTAATTAAAGAAGCTGATTACATTACTTGAAAAAGGAAAATTACATAAAATAAAAACACGAATTTAAGCTAGACTAAATTACTAAAAACTAGATAAAAAGAAAAGACGACCCACTATGTGTGAGAGGTGAGGCTCTATTTATAGGCCTGAAAGAAGCTTCTAGGATCTCTAGCCCTGCTCTCCAATCTTCAATCTCTGCCATTCATTTAATCAATCATTTGAGCTCCTTTTGTGAGACGTTGGATCAAGATGTGGACACCTGAGGATTGCCAGCGTGTCATTCTCTTGATGTGACGTTTGTGTTAGTTTTGTGAGTAAATTAGCACAAAAACCCATCACAATTTGTGCTTCTTTCTTTGATTACGTGGCATTGAGCTTGAGCTAGGATAAGTATCCCCTTGATTAGACTAAATTATCCCTGCCATCTTGTAAGAGAGACCTTGAATTGACCTAAACACCCTTTAATTCGGAAAACCCCTTTGATTTACCCTGGATGGTGAAATGGGAGTGACGATGAACAGTAAATATGTTTCCCGCCCCTTCTTCGATAGTTAAAACTGTTGATCTTTGGTGAGATTGCACATTTGGTCCTTTATAGAAAAGATCATGATAACTTAGGAAAGTATTGTAAGCCTTGTAGGACTCCTTGGTGTATAAAAGGAGGTCCTAGGGCATAATGTTAGATACACATCTTTGATATTCGTAGCTTCAAGGTTTTGTAAACCCTAACACTATTAAGAGTGTTCATTTTATATTGAGGCTAAAAGTTTGATAAACTATTGTTATTAATCTTGTCTTTTTACTATTTTCATTAGAATTCTTCTTAGTATCATAGATTAGATTCCGCATAGTCTTTGATATATTCAATCAAAGTTTATACCATAGTTGTCTTGGATTTATTCAATACAACTAAGCCTTTTTCAAGCTAAGCAAGATCTATTCAAGTGGGATCAACAAGTGGTATCAAAGCTTGTTGAGAAACTTTAAATAAGAAGAAATAACTACACATACCAGATCTATTTGTTTGTGAAAACATAGAAGTAGTATCTTCACCAACGGTTTCTGCTACAAAACTTCCAGTGCTCAATACAGGTGAAGTTGAGCTTTGGAAAATGAGGATAGAACAATACTTCCTAATGACAGATTATGCTCTTTGGGAAGTAATAATAAATGGAGACTCACCTCCACCAAAGAGAACTGTTGATGGTGTTGAGCAAACATATCCTCCTACAACTGCAAAGGAGAAGTTAGCAAGGAAGAATGAGTTAAAGGCAAGAGGTACACTATTGATGGCTCTTCCTAATGAATATCAACTAAAGTTTAGTACCTACAAATGTGCCAAGACTTTGATGGAAGCCATAGAGAAAAAGGTTTGGAGGTAATAACGAGTCAAAGAAAACTCAGAAGACACTTCTAAAGCAACAATATGAGAATTTCAATGGATCAAGCTCAGAAGGACTTGATCAAATCTATGATAGGCTTCAAAAGCTTATCAGTCAGCTAGAGATTCTGGGTGAAACTATTTCTCAAGAAGATATGAATCTGAAGTTTTTAAGATGTCTCCCATCAGAATGGAAGACTCATACCTTAATTTGGAGGAACAAACCTGATTTAGACACCTTGAGCATGGATGACCTATACAATAATCTGAAGATTTATGAGACTGAAGTTAAAAGGTCATCAAGCTCAAACCAAAATTCATAAAATGTGGCTTTTGTGTCTTCTAATAACTTTGGCAGTTCCAATCAAGCTTATGGTTCTAATGTAACACCCCTATTTTTGACATATAGCAGCAGAAGCTAATCTAGGGTATTACTTCATAGATCAACAGACATAATCATATTGGAAAATTTTGTTATCATTTATTTATTCATCATAGTTTTTACAAAAAGATGTCCCAAAATCTAGAAACATAAAGTTTGAATGATAGCAATTTAGCCATCTTCAAGTCCGTGCCACTCCGTGCCATAAGTTGCTCAATTACATGAGATAAACATGCTAAAAAGGTCAACACAATGGTTGAGTGAAATTCATAGGTTTATGATAAATAGTTTGAATACAAGTCATAGTGGGTTACGTTGTTATACACCCATAGTTTGTAACAATTGCATATACAATTATTATGGAAAAACAATATTATTGCCCTAAGCTCATGATATCAATACATTTACATGGAAATCACCGTAGTGACATTGGTTGACGAACAAATATACTCGTGGAAAGGTAACTTGCCAAAGTTACCCATTATAACCAAATATAGTGCTATTGGTACCATAAACTATAGGTACACCAACGAGAGTCGTCACACCCCGATAGATCTATCCACAATATTCGCGTTCACTCGCAAGTGACTAATTGTTCATGATTAAGAAATATTGGCAGTGGAATATACAGTTGGAAAAACACTTGCATTCATGGTTTAAGCATGTATCCCCCTCGCGGGTTTATAAAGTATTCAAAAGATTTAAAATGCGAGGCTATGAACCTACCTTAACAGGGAAATCTGATTGATGGCAAAAGTATATGAAATGAAAGTAACGGCCTCGTCACGTAACCTGAGGGTAATATGTCAAGTCTTTGTGTGATTGCTTATGTTTTCAAATCTTTATAAATTTAACATACATCTTACTTTGATTTATTAATTTATGGAAATATTGTATCACTGTTCGGGCTATCATAATTCAGAGGTCATGTAGTAAATGTTTGAGGAGCCAGGACACTTTAAATCGTAAATTCAGCAAACTCGTCAAAACGTATACCCAAATGAAACCCCTCACAAGAAATTCCCTAGTAACGTGATACGATAAGATTTTAAGTTTCTTCAAAAGCTAGTCGATGATAAATTACGTTAAATATATAACGTAATTGATTTATAATGCGTCGATCGATGATTAATAACGATACATGTGTCAGGTTTTAAAAAAATCAAGTTTTATAATATTTATATATATTTTTATAATTAATATAAAAATATTATATTTTATATTTTTAAGTTTGCAAAAATGGCAATATATACCCTTGATTTATAAACTTTTACAAGTTTAGTCCTTTATATAAAAAGTATATATAATTTAAACCTTTAACTTTAGAACTTGGCAAAACAACCCCTTGTAGTTATAACTTTAGGAAAATTACATTTTCAGCCCCTCTAGTTATAAATTTTAGAAAGTTACTATATATACCCCTATGCATGAAATATATTTGCAAAACAAGTCCAAAAAACCATGCAAGCTTATTTTAGGATTCTAAATAATATTTGCAGGTTATAGCTTATTAGAATAAGCTAAAATAAGATGTTCTAACGTATCAAAAGTTTAGAAAAAGGGTTTGTTAGCAAGAAAATCAAAACGGGTCGTTTTTAGGGTTTTAATAAAAAACGCATGGGATTGAGGATTCAAGGTTTTAACAAGAGTTCATATATGATCTTAAGAGTATTATGAAAATTATAATACAGATTATAAGCCTATTAAACAAGATTTTGAGCTTACTTGAGATAAAATGGGGTTTTCGGGTTCGTATGCCTAGTAACGACTTCAAGAGCTTCTTTTTCTTGGTTCTTGGCTTCAATTCTGATCTTAGGGACCTTCTACTTCTTCCTTGGCTGAGCTAGAACTCCATTTGTGTTTGTGATGAAGTTTTGAGGTGTGATTTGAAAGGGTTGCTTGGATTCGGTTTATATAGGGGTGAAAACCCTTGATGCCCAAGTTTTGTTGATGGCTAAGGGTTAAGGGCTGTATAGTGATGACCAATGAAGCCTATAGATGATTCATGGAAGCTAGAAGAGTAGCTATGCAAGGTGGTGAGGGTGTATGAGGGTTCGGTTACATAGGGGTGACAAGAAGGTGACTAGAAGCCTTGGTGGCCAAGGGAGGTGATGGAGGTGCTTGTAAGGTGCTTGGGTTGCTGCTTGGTGACATGGTGGTGATGTCATAGAGGTTCTAGGGTGCTTGGTTAGGTTGAAAATGGGTCAAAATGAAATAAAAAAGGGTGTCGGGTTTAATGGGTCATGGGTTAGGGTTTTATGGTTTTTATATCGAGTTAGGTTTAAGGTTTAGGGTAGTTTAGGGTTTAGGATTAAGGTTTAATGTTAGGATTAAGGTTTAGGATTAGGTTTAAGGTTTAGGATTAAGGTTTAGGGTTTAGTTTTAGGTTTAAAGTGAAATTAGGGTTTTAGGGTTTCGTTTAGGGTTTAGGGTTTTAGGACGAATTGGGGTTTAAGTTTAAGGTTTAAAAGTCATGCATTAAGTGCTTGTACCTTATGCTAAAGTTGTGGTAAAGTTTA
Organism: Tanacetum coccineum; assembly: GCA_026074375.1. Lineage (NCBI taxonomy): Eukaryota > Viridiplantae > Streptophyta > Magnoliopsida > Asterales > Asteraceae > Tanacetum > Tanacetum coccineum. The sequence continues at coordinate 5,437 of BQNB010108844.1, read as the reverse complement.
AACATGATTTAGGAGCTTAAATGACCTAATTAGGTTTTTAGGCATGATTAGCTTGTACATTGTGCTTAAAATATGTAAATAAACAGACATTAGTACTGAGTCAGATATGCTATCTGTTTCAGAGAAATGTTGTGCATTGTACACTTGTACACATGCTTGAAGGCTTACACATTCATTTTATATGTATACATTACATATAATTAGGGTTTTGATATAAACGTTAACGTTTAATGCTTGTTTTGATATAACATTTTGAAAAGTACGTTAAATGGATAATGTACTTGGTAAAAATGATATTAAGATATAGACTTGACATATTAGGATGTTTACATGATATAAACATAGATATAGATGGCATTGGTAGAGGTTGCGTGAGCTCGTTTACTTTAGAGATGCAAGTTACGTTGCATAATGAGATAAAGCAAAAATTTCCCTGTAAAAAGGTGGTATATATATAATAGATAGATATTACATTGATGAAAATTACGGGTTGTTATAGTCCCCCAACCTTAAAGAAATCTCGTCCTGAGATTTAGTTGAATGATGGAGTGATGTTTGTAAATAATCGAGTGAACAATTTACAAATCAAAAGAAGTCTAGAGACTTATTTGTATGATGGTAATAATGATAATGATTAAATGATCAAAAAAAAATTATTTGTACAAACGGATTGAAAGAGAATTGTTTGTACGAATGCCATACACTTAAGTTCACTCATTTATAATTTGTCATTTACAAACAGAGGCGTCCCAATCCTTGTAACTGAGAATTTATAAATTTATAGTTCGGTGGTTTATAATTTCCTTATTCAAATGAAGAAGCGTCCTAATTCATTTCAATAAGATGATTATAAATCATCCTACTTAAGCATAAAACATGATATCAAAACGGTGTTAAGTAGAAGATGTTTCCCTGGCGGTATGATTTTCCAAAATCATGAGAAGAATAATGAGACATTAAATTGCACGGTACTGATCCAGAAATCACACTTAGAGAATTTGGCATACAATTCCTCCTTTCTGAGTAATTCCAAAATTATTCTCAGATGATCTGCGTGTTCTTCTTTGTTACGAGAGTAGATAAGAATATCATCGATGAACACTATTATGAATTTGTCCAAGTATGGTTTACACACATGATTCATGAGATCCATTAATACATCAGGCGCGTTAGTTAAACCAAATGGCATCACTTGAAATTCATAGTGTTCGTATCTTATTTTGAAAGCAGTCTTGGAAATATCTTCATCCTTTACTTTCAGTTAATGATAACCAGACCTTAAGTTGATTTTCATGTAAACACTCGAACCTTGAAGTTAGCCGAGTAAGTCATCGATCCTAGATAATGGGTAATGATTCTTTACAGTAAGTTTATTCAACTCCCGGTAATCGATACACATTCTGAAAGATCCGTCTTTCTTTTTAACAAATAAGATAGGAGCTCCCCAAGGTGAAGTACTTGGTTGGATAAAACCTCGGTCTGCCAACTCTTGAAGTTGGTTAGATAGTTCCTGTATTTCTGAATGAGCTAATCTATAGGGTGCTCGGGCTACTGGTGTCGCTCCTGGAATTAAATCGATTTGAAATTCTACTTGACGAACTCGGGGTAGGCCAGGTAGATCTTCAGAAAAAACTTCTAGAAATTTTCTGACTACTGGTATGTCTTCCAATTGTTTTTCATCATATTTCTTCTCCATTACTTGAGCTATAAAAACTTGACATCCCCTGGATATATACCTTTCGGTTTTTATACAGGATATGAGGCTTAGTCGAGTTTTACTTCGATCACCTCGGATGATTAAAGTTTTACCATTGATTGGGATGTGGACGACTTTCTCGCCACAGATGATTCTAGCATGATACTTAGATAACCAATCCATACTGATGACAAAGTCGAAACTACCTAGTTTAATCGGCATAAGATCAATTTCGAAAGGTTGGTTTAACAAGGTCAGAGTTTCACCCTGAATAACGGTATTATGAAATAGCGAGGTATAACGGGATTATAATTGTATTATATCATGAACAACTTGCCTTCATACTTTACATAGTTAAAATTTGACAAGTGTTGTTATTTATACCACATATCCCATGGTTAGGTTCTAACAAAAACTATAACTAGAATCTAATCTAGTAGTCCGAGGGTCTTTTATTTCTGCAGTTCCTGGTCTGATGGCCCACTTTGTTACAAGTCTGACATCTGACAGTACAAGGTCCAGTGTGATGTAGAGTGCATCTCTTACACAAAGGATGGGGTCCAACATACCCACGGTTTACAGTTAGGGTAGCAGCGTAGGCCCTGAAGGTTTCCTGCCTTCTATTCTGTTGTTGGTGGTGATCATTGTTGTGGTTGTCATTGTTGTTGTTACGGTCGTTTTGGTAGTTGTTGTTGTTGAAGGTTCTTCTATCATCAAACTTTTGTTTGTGATCATCGGTTCCCTGCACAGAATTGTGCCTTGTTACTTAATCCATTAACCTCTGGGTTATGTTAATGGCTTCCTCCAAAGTTTGAGGCTTTGAAGCAGTAACATTTCCTTCAGTACTTCTGGGTAATCCTACGATGAAAGCTTCCATGAGTTTCTCGGTGTTTGGCACCATGTTTGGGCATAAGAATGCTAATTCCTGGAATCTTCTAATGTAAGTTTTAAGATCATCTCCATTTACAGTTAGATTGTAAAATTCATCTTCCATTTTCCTGACTTCAGTTCGAGGACAATACTTATTTGTTAAGAGCCTTTTTAATTCAGTCCAAGTGATCTTATTGGCTTGTTCTATTCCAATAGGTTAGGCGTACGCATTCCACCAGGACAAGACATCATCAGTCAGGGTACTAGTAGCAAATGTCACTTTGTTTTCCTCGGCACATTTGCTACGAGAAAATACTAATTCGGTCAGTTCAAACCAGCGAATGAGGCCACTGCTCCTTCCGTACCATTGAAGTAGAAAGGTTGACAGCTTATGAACTTTTTATAGTTTCCCGTTTTTGTTACATGAGTTCCAGTAGGTCCGGTGTTCCTATTGGGATTACTAGTACTTGCCATTGTTGCAGCTTGTGCTTCCAGAGCTGTGGCAACACTGTCAACAACTAGTTTCTTAATGGCAGCCTGAGTCATGGGTGGTGCTGCAGATGTTGATGTCCTCTTGGGAGCTATTCTATCAACATTTACAAGATAACACAAAATAAGAATGATATCACAAGTCATTGTCATACATAGTGGTATTGAAATCATTTGACATATTGTATGGATTCTTATTTTGATACAAGTTCTAACAATGTAATACACATCCTTTGGTATTACATTCTATGATATAACAGAAAATTTTTATAATTTAAGATTTCCAGGAATGAACACTTAAACAAGCATCTGACTCATTAGATTCCTCAGGGACTGGTTCACTTCCCAGTGGTTGTAGTATGATCCATAATGAGTTATCTAACTCTGCGAAGATAGACTCGTCAAAGGGGTAATCTGGTGGTGGTGTAGTTGGCCTAACCGGTGATGAAGATCCTACTGATGAAGATGGAGATATTGGAATGGGTGATTCAATAGGTGTCTCAGTGTCTTTAGGTGGTGGAATCTCTTTTAGCGATGGATCAATAGGAGCTTGTGGTGGGATAGGTGGTTCATTAGCAGCAGCATTATATGCTTGCATATATGGATCATCGTGAAAAGGTGAGATGGCTAGCGAGGCCAAAAGATACTTAGATAAATTATCTGAAGGATCAGGAGAGATGTTTCCCGGTGAGACTGGGAAATAGTCTGGTGAAGTCGGAGTATAGTCCGGAAAGTTAGAGGAAAAAGCATCCTCAATATCGGAAGTAGGGTGGTTGGGAGAAGACATCACTCTGTTAACAACCCAGTGGTAAATAACATAAGTTATTTATATAATAGTATAATAGTTATGTATCTTTACATACTATTTGGGAGATGTAGTGGCACGAAGGACTTTCTTGGATGGAAAAAGAAAAGTAGTTATAGTTAAGGTTTTAACCTTGTTCTCTATAACCGTGGCTCTTGATACCAATCTGTAACACCCCCATTTTGACAAATATAGCAGCGGAAGCTAATCTGGGGTATTACTTCATAGTACAACAGTCATAATCATAGAAAACGAATCATAAAGAGACGTTTTGGAAAATTTAGTTATCATTCATTTATTCATCAGAGTTTTACAAAAGAGAGGTCCCAAAATCTAGAAACATAAAGTTTGAATGATAACAATTTAGCCATCTTCAAGTCCGTGCCACTCCATGCCATAAGTTGCTCAATTTCCTGAGATAAACATGCTAAAAAGGTCAACACAATGGTTCAGTGAAAATTCATAGGTTTATGATAAATAGTTTGAATACAAGTTCAATAGTGGGTTACGTTATGATACACCCATAAGTGTAATAATTGCAATGAGTACAATCATTATAGAAAATAGTATTATTGCCATAAGCTCATGATATCAATACGTTAACATGAAAATCACCGTAGTGACATTGGTTGAGGAACAAATGTCCTCGTGGAAAGGTAACTTGCCAAAGTTACCCATTATAATCAAATATAATGCTATTGGTACCAGAAAGTATAGTCACACCAACGGGAGTCGTCACACCCCGATAGATCTATCCACAATATTCACGTTCACTCGCAAGTGACTAATGGTTCATGATTAAGAAAATATGGCAGTAGAAGGTACTTAGGCAATAATATATCTGGATAGCATACAGTTGGAAAAACACTTGCATTCATGGTTTAAGCATGTATCCCCCTTGCGGGTTTATAAAGTATTCAAAAGACTTAAAATGCGAGGCTATGAACTCACCTTAACAGGGAAATCTGATTGATGGCAAAAGTATATGAAATGAAAGTAACGGCCTCGCCACGTAACCAGAGGGTAATATGTCAAGTCTTAGTGTGATTTCTTATGTTTTTAAAACTTTATAAAGTTTAACATACATCTTACTTTGATTTATTAATTTATGGAAATATTGTATCACTGTTCGGGCTATCATAATTTAGAGGTCATGTAGTGAACGTTTGAGGAGCCAGTATACTTTAAATCATAAATCCATCAAACTCGTCAATGCGTATACCCAAATGAAACCTCTCACATGAAATTCCCTACTAACGTGATACGATAAGACTTTAAGTTTCTTCAAAAGCTAGTTATTTATAAGTTACGTTAAATATATAACGTAATTGTTTTATAATGCGTCGTTCGATGATTAATAATGATAAATGTGTCGGGTTTTAATAAAATCAAGTCTTATAATATTAATATATATTTTTATAACTAATATAAAAATATTTCATTTTATACCTTTAAGAATGCAAAAATGGCAATATATACCCTTGGTTTATAAACTTTTACAAGTTTAGTCCTTTATATAATAAGTATATATATATTAAACCTTTAACTTTAGAACTTGGCAAAACAACCCCTCATAG
>BQNB010108843.1:0-22875 GCA_026074375.1 Tanacetum coccineum | reverse complement strand
GACAATCAGCAAGTTACAATCCAGTTTAGGGGAGGATTGTTAGGATATATCATATTTGCTGACTAAGTCATTTTTCCTGATATAGTTCATTTCTGCTGATAGTATATCAAGTACTTCATTTTTGCTGATAGTTAATCATTTATGCTGATAGTAGTATTGTTTCTGCTGATAACGCAATTTTGTAATAGTTTGTTAGGATATGCATGAGAAATGTTAGGAAGTGATAATGCATATCAGTCAAAGCCCGTTTAGATAGATTGGGCCGCTAGGGTTTCACTAGTATATAAGAAACCCATGGCAATGTGGAATGGACACCTTCTAGATCTCAAAAACACATTCTAATAGTTAGTATTTTTAATGTATTGATCAATAGTGATCTGTTTCTTTCTTATTATCTCTGTTATCATTCTTCTTATTATCAAGTTATAGATTCCGCATATAGCTTGGTATTCAACCAAGAGCCTCTCTTGTAGATTTACTTGCGAAAGTTATCTACCACCCTTAACAGGCTAGAAAGATCTATTACTGGGATCTCACAAAGCTAACCGGGCCAAAGGCCCATGGACATGCCTACTAAGGGCCCATGGTCGGCCTTGGTAAGACATATATAAACCCTCTCCACACATGGAGAGGGTGTTGGTTGTTCATTTCTCACATTACACTAAGCTAATATTATCCTTTTTCTTTCTCTCTCTAAGTGTTCATCCAACCATCTCTTTCCCTCTCTAAAAACCCAAAGTGAATCCTATCATACATGTGTTAAGATATTCTACAATTGGTATCAAGAGCCATGGGGTGTTTGTGTAGGTTTTGTGTGCGTTTTGTCTACTCGTTTTACTAGTGTTTTTGGTTCGAATCCATTCAAAAAGTTTTCACTTTTTGAGGGTTTAAAAACCATAAAGCTTTTAACTTTCTTTCTTAGTTATCTTAGTATAGACTAGAAGTACAAGAAAATCTTTCAAAAACCATAAAAAATATCATCTTTTTGAGTCTTTTTGGTTAAAAAGAGGGTTTTGTACCAAGAATCTTGATTTCAAATTTTTCGTGTCAAAAACGTTAAAGTTTGTGTTTTTAAGGTTCTAATAGTCTTAGATAGGTAAGAAGTACAAGAAAAATTAGGTAAAAACGTCACAAAGTGAGTCTTTTTAAGATTTTTAGTTTTTGAGTTTCGAACACTGTTGGGCGAATTATACACATAGGCGAATTATACGTATTTTTCCTTCAGGCGATTTATACGTTTCCTTTAGGCGAATTATACGTATCTTTTGGTCAGGCGATTTATACGAAGGTCTTCAGGCGAGTTATACGTTTTTTTTGTGAAGGCGATTTATACATTCGTTTTATTCAAAGGCGATTTATACGTAATTTGTTGTAAAGGCGAATTATACGTTTTCGTGACAAAGGCGATTTATACGTATTATTTCCAAGGGCGAATTATACGTGTATATTTGAAAGGGCAATTTATATGCTTTTTTAAGGAGAAGTATATACGTTTATTAGGAGAATTATACGGTTGTTCTTTGATTTGTAAAATCCCGTGAAAACTTAATTTCTCGGTTTATAAACCAAGAATTGTAAAATCCCGTGTATTCCAAAAGACTCAACTTCATTAATCCCTCTCACTTTAACACAACAACTCAATACTATACAATCACTTTAATCTCCTCACATCATTAAATGGATTTAATTATTTCACTTGGACAAAGAATACTCTTGCTGAGCGAGACATGATTCTCGCCACGCGCCTCGCCTGAATCGATCCACCTATGTTGGACAAGGACCTGTATGATTCTTGGAAAAGTAAATGGAATTATACATGCAAAATAGAGAGCACGGAAGAATGATACTTGAATCAGTTGAACATGGTCCTCTCATTTGGCCTACGGTTGAAGAGAACGGTGTGATCAGAACAAAGAAATATGCTGAATTATCTGCTGTTGAGAAAATTCAAGCTGATTGTGATATGAAAGCTACCAATATCATTCTTCAAGGCCTTCTTGCTGTATTCTTATTCACTGTGAATCATCATTAGAGTTGCTAAAGATTTATGGAGAGAGTCCATTACTGATGCAAAGGTACCTCTTTGACAAAGAGGGAAAGAGAGTGTAAGCTGTATGATGCATTTGATAAAGTTTACTCACATCAAGGGAATCACTTCACAGTATTACTTGAGATTTACCTCAGCTGATTAAACGGATATGAACATTACAAATGAAAATGGAGCAATTTCAAGTTAATACTAAGTTCTTAAATAGTCTTTCATCTGAATGGAGTAAGTTTGTGATGATGTCAAGCTTGAGTAAAAAGATTTGCATACTTCCAACTTTGATCAACTTCATGCATATCTTGAACAACATGAACTCCATGCAAATGAAGTTCATATTATGCGTGAACGCAATCAAGATCCACTTGCATTTGTTGCAAATCAGCAGATGACACCACCTCACTTCAACACTTATCAGTCTTCTTACAACAATCCTCAACTTCAACAATAGTTTTCACCATCACAACGTGGATCAATTCAACCCAATCAACATTACTCATCTTATTATCCATCACAAACTCAATTCAATCATTCATCCATTCCACCATCACATACATTTCAGTCTCAAATGAATCATCAAACCTCAACTGTTCCATAAGTAATTCCACAAGTTGCTTATCAATCACCTCAAGCTCCTACACAACTTATGACTGAGTCACCGTTTGTAGACTCAGGTTTTGTTGTTCCTGTGTTTTCTCCTGGAGATGATCCAATTGCTTGTCTCAATAAAGCAATGGCTTTTCTAACCGTTGTAGCTTCTTCAAGGTTCCCTTCTACCAATAATCAACTAAGAACTTCCTCTAATCCAAGAAACCAAGCCACTATTCAGGACGACAGGGTTATAGTACAACAAGTTTAGGGGAGGCAAGGGCAAAATTATTCTGGTATACGTATGAAGAGGAATTGCTACTAGTTCAAGGGGAAATACTACAAGTGGACAGGCAAGAGTTGTTAAATGCTACAACTGCCAAGGTGAAGGACATATGGCTAGGCAATGCACTCAGCCTAAGCAACCAAGGAATGCAGCGTGGTATAAGGAGAAAGCTATGTTAGCAGAAGCTCAGGAAGCTGGACAAATATTGGATGAGGAGCAACTCGCATTTCTTGCAGATCTAGGAATTCCAGCAGGTCAAGCTCAGATAATCATTCCTCACAATGCTGCTTTCTAGACTGAGGATCTCGATACTTATGATTCAGTGAAGATATCTCGAGGCCACAAAGCGGTTCTTATGGGCTAACATTTCAAATTATGGTCCCGACGTTATCTCAAAGGTAACTATAATCTGAAATAAACCTATTGAAAAGATATGGATAAATCAGTGTGCAATGCATTGCAGTCATTTTGTAAAATCACCAGTTATGGATTTTACAGATAATGAAAATATCTTTTGATAGCAATCTTCATTCCCCATTTTCTTAACGTCGCGGTGCAAGAACGCAACAGGCAACTGGGTTAAGATACTATTTGCAGGCAAACAAGATTTAATGATTTTATCTGTGATTGAACAAAATGTTCGAAACAAATCATTAATCATTAAATAATTGGGAAAAAGGTAATAAAGCACAGAAATAATGAAACAATAAACCGCCCTGAGCTTGCAGAGATATAAGGCTCTCTGCGCGCACAAAACTTTGAACAACGTCTTAATATTTGATTTAAGCAGTCGTGACAAAATGATTGATTTTCCCTAAATGGATGATATGATTTAAAGAGAAACTAGACTCCCCGCAACACTCTCGTCGCGGTCACGCATCGTGGCAAATCTCGCGCGGCTAAACAAATCAAAGCTCTCTCAAGGAATATGTATTGCAAACTTTTTGCCAGGTTTTTTAAAAATGATCAAGAAAAAGAGAATAAATATATGGAAATGAAATGATTTGGGGGAGAAAAGAAGATTAAGGAACTTGATAATATTATTTATAAAGTGGGTCAATCTGCTCAAACAGTGCACATGTTAAAACTAGCCACAAGCGTTTTTTATGATAATACACAACAAACAAGCTCTAGGTTATCAAAATCCGTTTTATCTTAAGAAAGCTCAGCGGATAAAACCAACCTTGTATGATGGTGTTGTTATGTCTAATACACATGTTGCGATATGCTGTGGATTGTTGATGAAGAAAACATTGTTTTGAAGAAGGAGGGTCGATCAAAAATGTCTGAAAAAGCAAAGGATCCTGAAGTTATTGCAAAGAAAATTTCTCATAAACCTATCAATTATGATAATTAAAATTACGACCCTACTAATATTTTGTCTAGGAAACGTTTTTCTCCACAACAAGAATTATCGGCTGAACAAGCCTTTTGGTTTCATATACTCAATCCAACCATTGAACCTTCTTACACACCACCTGTCATAGTGGATGTTCCCAGTGAACTACCTAAGGTGAGTTTGGTGAATGCAAGCCTTAAAAAGCTTAAATTCCACCTCACCCAGTTTGACACAGTAGTGAAGAAGAGGACAACACCTAATGCTCTTGAAGAAGGTGAATGGGGGTTTGAGCATACAAAAACTATTTTTAACAATGAAATTATTCCATTTCTAAAATCTTTAAAAGACATCTTCAATGTGTTTGATAAAGATCTTCTAAATGAAATAACGGAAGTACAAACAGTTTTTGACCAAATGGAAGTGGCTGTTCAACAGTCTTCAGTTGATAAACAATGTTTGGAAATTGCTAAGAAATAAATTCTTTTGGAAAATGATCGACTCTTACAAAAAATCATGTCTCAAGATGTACTGTTAACTGTGATGAATTCTATGTCTTTGAATAATGATTCTGTGAATATGGAAATGCAAAAGTGTGAATCGTGTGAAAAGTGTTTGAATCTTGATGCTGAGCTTTCCAAATCAAAACAAGCATATAATGATTTTTTGAAAAATTACTCACAACTTGAAAAACATTGTATTTCTCTCGAAGTATCAATGCAATTAAAACAAGAAGTTTTTCAAAACGATGAATCTTGTGTTAGTCAAAATGCTGTTGAAATTCCAGAATATTTTGAAATTAATGATTTGAAAGCTCGGCTACAAGATAAAGACAAGACCATTTGTAAGTTGAAGGATACTATTAAATCTTTGAGAGAGAATACCAAGGAACAGAACGTTAATCATGATAAAATCAAAACAAGCATATAATGATTTTTTGAAAAATTACTCACAACTTAAAAAACATTGTATTTCTCTCGAAGTATCAATGAAGTAATCATGTGAAACAGGTTTTTAAAGATCAGTTTGACTCGATCAAACAGACACGTGTTCGTCATAAAGAATAAAGTGACCCTTTAATTAACAAGCTGAACTTAAAATCTGTGGAAAATGACGGTTTAAAAGCTTAAATTCAAGACAAGGTTTTTGTGATAACATCATTGAAAAACGATTTACGAAAATTAAAAGGGGAAGAAACTGTTGAACATGTTATACACACACCTTCTGCCACAACTATTGCTCCAGGCATGTTCAAGCTTGATTTAGTACCGTTGCCTCCTAGGTTATTGCAAAATAGGGATGCTCACATAGAATATCTTAGACACACTCAAGAACAAGCTAATACTCTTTGGGAAATAGTCGAACAACATAAAGCGAAACAACCTTTAGATAGTGAGTTAGACTTTGCCTGTAAGTATGCCACAAGAATTCAAGAGTTGCTTGTATATGTTCAAGATACGTGCCCTAATGCGATAACACCTAGTACTAAGAAGGTTGTTGTCTCACCCATAAACAATGTCAGGAAAGTTAGGTTTGCTGAACCTCTCACTTCCTCAAGCAACATTAAACAGGTAGAGTCTTCTAATACATCAGATTCTAACACACCTGTGTTGTCTTCTATAAGAGTGAAGTGTTCTACTAGTAATTGCAGATCAAAGCCTCCAGGCAAAAAAAAGAATGATAGGATGTCGCAGACACCAAGTAGGAACAAGAAGAATAAAGTAGAAGCCTAACCTAGAAGAGTTAATAAAATGAATCATGTTGTTAAACCTGTTGGTGATGTTGATGTTAAGCATTCACTATCATATGCGAATTCTAAAATTCTTTGTGCTACTTGTAATAAATCTATGTTTGATAGTGTTCATGATAAATGTCTTCTTGATCTTGTGCAAAATGGGAATAACCGTACTCACTAAAGTAGGATTTAAGTGGAAACCAACAAGCAGAACCTTCACTATAGTTGGTAACTCGTGCCCTTTAACTAGGATCACCTCAACTAACGTAGTGTCTTATAAGCAAACCACTTCCCACTTAGCTGAAATACAAAAACCAGAGATTAAAGTCTATAGCAGGAAACCTAAAAATGTTAAAAACATAGGTTCGAAAGCTAAATACAAAAACCATAGATTAAGTCTATAGCATGAAAACCCAAATTGTTAAAAAACCATAGGTTCAAGTAAAATAGCTAAGAATGTAAATCAATTAGAATGCTAAACCACTCAGAACCCAATCAAACTTGGGGATCCAATGCAATAGATATTCCATCGTCTTCTTCTCTTTTCATGACAGGTTGTCTAGATTGTACTCTGGTATCTGGACACCGGATGATCGATAACAGTCAAGACAGGATTGCTCTCAGCTCCAGAACGTTGTTAGAAAATTTCTGGGTACTGTTAGATTCCGGAAATACCACATTGCAAAGAAATTATAGGGATATGGTGACTATCATCTGGAAATGTTGTTATCTCAAGGGTATACTACGTTGAGTGGATTGGACATAATTTGGTTTTATGATAGCCAGCAAATTACTTTGACGCTAACATGAATTGTCAATTTAGAAAAACACTTGCTTTAATTCGTAATTTAGAAGGTGTTATGAACTACTTTTCAGGGTCTCGAGACAAAAATTGTTACACAATTACTCTTGATGACCATGCTTAAATCATCTTCGATCGTGTCTTCTAAACCTAAGCGTCAAAGACTAAGAACTTGGTTATGGCAACCGTCCTATTATCTCATCTCAACTTTGGTACTTTGAACAAGCTAGCCAAAGAACATCTTGCACTGAGGAAATTCCAGTCCTTCCTAGACTTACATTTCAAAAAGATAATTTTGTGTTTCTGCCATGTGCAGTAGTGAAAAGCAAAAAAAATCCTCTCAATCAACCTAAATCCGAAGACACAACCAAGAGAAACTATAACTTTTGCATATGGATTAGAGTGGCCCCTGATGCGTGTAGGCAAGCATTACGAAAAGGAATATCATATGAAAGTCGACGATTACACAAGGATTTACCTGGGTCAGATTTTTTGAAGTACAAAGATAAGCTCCTGCAGCCAACATCAAATGTATTAAAAAACATCACAAGTTCGTTTTCGAATGCCATTGTCCCAAGAAAGTTTGAACAAATAATGAACGATTTTGTCCATCAAATGTATTAAAAACATACAAGTTCATTTGAATGCCACAGTCTGAAATGTTATAACATATAATGGAACCGAATTTGTCAATCAGACACTTCGTGAATTTTATGAAAATGTTGGCATCTCGCATCAAACTTTTATAGCCCACACTCCTCCGCAAAACGGTGTTGTCAAAAGGCGAAATCAGACTCTTGTTGAAGCCGTTCGAACAATGCTAATATTTTCTAAAGCTCCATTATTTCTCTGGGCTGAAGCTATCAATACAGCTTGTTATACCAAAAACCGTTCTTTGATATGCCTCCGATACAACAAAACTCCATACGAGCTTATGCAAGACAAGAAACCAGACTTATCATTTTTTATATCTTTGGGTAACTTTGTTATCTTACCAATGATCATGAGGATCTGGGTAAATTTGATGCAAAAGTAGACATTAGGATTTTTGTTGGTTACGTGCCTGCAAAGAAAGCATTCAGAATCTACAACAGAAGGACCCGGATAATTTCTAAAACAATTCATGTAACGTTCGATGAGCTAACATCAATGGCTTTTGAACAATTTAGTTATAGAACCCGGGCTTCAATATATGACTCCTGCTACATCCTGTACAGGACTCGTTTCAAAACCTGTTTCTCAACAACCTTATATTCCACCAAACAGAGATGATTAGGATTGTTTGTTTCAACCAATATTCAATGAGTACTTTAATCCTCTAACAATTACTGTTTCTCCAGTTCAAGAAGTTGCTGCTCCAAGAGCTGAAGTTTTAGCTAATTCACCCGTGTCAATCTCCATTAACCAGGATGATTCCCTCATCACAAGAATAAGAACATTCTCCACTCATTCTCAAGGTTTTGAAGAATCACAAAAAACACCAATATTTCATGATGATCCACTTAATGAATCTCCACAAGACTCAACTTCTTAAGGATCATCATCTAATGTGATATAAATCCACACTCCATTTAAACACCTTGGTAGATTGACTAAGGATCATCCTATAGCAAACGTGATCGGTGATCCTTCACGCTCTGTATCTACAAGGAAGCAACTTGAAACTGATGCCATGTGGTGTTATTTTGATGCCTTCCTAACTTCAGTAGAACCAAAGAACTTCAAACAAGCAATGACCGAACCATCATGGATCGATGCAATGCAAGAAGAAATTCATAAATTTGAAAGACTTAAAGTTTGGGAATTGGTGCCGTGTCTAGATAAAGTATTCTTGATCAAGCTGAAATGGATTTATAAGGTCAAGACAGATGAATTTGGCAGGGTATTAAAGAATAAGGCAAGACTCGTTGCTCAAGGATTCAGGCAAGAAGAGGGAATCGAATCAATTTCGAGGAATCATTTGCACCGGTTGCTAGAATAGAGGCCATTTCGTTTTCGACTAGCAAATGCCGTCACAAGAAATATGATAATCTCCAAAATGGGACATCAAACGGCTTTCTTGAATGACGAGCTCAAAGAAGAGGTCTACGTTTCTCAACCAGAAGGATTTGTTGATCAGAACAACCCATCACATGTATATAAGCTCAAAAAGGCTCTTTACCGTCTAAAACAAGCACCACGTGCATGGTATGATATGCTGTTAAGCTTCCTTATCTCTCAACAATTCTCCAAAGGTGCAGATTGATCAAACATCTTCATACGGTCTACTGAAACGACTTATACTGGTAACAAATTTTATGTTGACGTATAATATTTGCATCCATAATATCCCTTGTTGTAATGCGTTTGTAATCAGATGACCCACTAAGTTTAAGATGGCGATGATGGGACACTGTATTCTATTTAGTGATTCCACCAATCTCAATGTACCAAAATGCATCTCACTAAACCAATCTAAATCTAGCTTTCTAAATCATTAAAAAATATGGTTTAAATTCTACTGATTTTGTCGACACACCCATGATTGAAATCAAGAAACTAGATGAAGATCTACAGGGGAAACAAGTTGATGCTACACTTTACCGTGGCATGATTGGATCCTTAATGTATCTTACAGCCAATAGACCTGACCTTAACTATGTTGTCTGCTTATGTGCTCGGTATCAGGCCAAGCCTACCAAAAAGTACTTACAAGTGGTGAAACGGATCCTTTTGCTACCTTAATCCTCGGATACCCTTAACATGGGTCTATGGTACTCGAAGGATACCGATATGTCACTCCAGCTTATGGCAGAAGCCGCACCTGCGGAGTGGTGTCACGATACTAGACGTTAGTACATCGGGAACTTTGTCTTTTTTTTTTAAAGCCTCAGTTCATAGGTGATAACTTATTAGTGGTCGTCTCAGAAGCCAAGAGCCCCTGCCAAATCGTGATGAGGTGAATAAACTTCGCCTTCTCGGGAGTTGCTCTCAAATCCTTTGGATGCGTTCAAGCTAACGATTATGGCGTCAATTTATAAGATCCCTCTGAACATTTGGACAAAGAGTGCGATTGCATTACTGCTGCTACAATGTTTCAACATTCACGAGCAAAGCACATTGCTATTCACTACATTTCATAAGGAGCAAGTCCGAGAATGGGAATTTAGCGCTATACTTGTCCTGATGATATAACAACTGGCTGACATCTTTACTAAACCTTTGCCTCGAGAGAGATTTAACTTCTTGATCGATAAGCTAGGTATGAAAAGCATGTCTCCGGAAACGTTGAAACGTCTGGCAGAGGAAACAGACGAGTGATGGTGGTAACTCATATCCTATATATATGTATATATAAAAACATAAAAAATCCAAAAAGATTTTACTTTTATAAAATTTTACAAAAACAAAAGAAAAAATTAAAAAATCAGAAAAATATAAAAATTTGTATCTCTAGCATGTCTTCTGAAAATCGATAACATTTACGGCCTTAGAAATGTCATTTAATAATGATACGAGGTTGTAAATGAAGTTCGAGCAGAAGTTTCAAAAGCTTTTAAAACATGCCAAAATGGCTTGCTATTATTTCCTATAGAACCCGGTCTTCATCTTCAAGGCAAGTATGTCGTCAAAAAGACAACTTGACCTCACAATGGGAAATATATTTTTCTCAGGAATGAATTACTTTATATTCATTCAAAGGCTTGTGATTACTTTGCATTACAATCCGTGCTTCCTTTATTCCATAAGTGTACGTGTTAGTGCGCTTATGTGTCAAAATAAGAGAAATCTTATTTTCTTAGGTGTTGCTTTTTTTAAATAAACAATAATCATCTTTCAGATTCATCAGATCATCATTCTTCTAAGACAATTTTGATCCATCAAATAACGACTACAACTCTTTCAATAGAAAAAGGGTCATTATTTGAGGGGGAGAAACTGTCAAAATCAACTTCTTCATAATTAATAAGATGTCAATAGAAAAAGGTTTTAATGATATCGGGTGAATAATTAAAGGGGAGTTAATTAATTTAAACTCAATCGGGCTTTATTTGATATATGTTTAATCTTATAAGAGTATTAATGCAAAATATGAGACCTTTTTCTTGTATTCTAAACCTAAAGGACTAGTTTTGCCACTTAGAAAACTTTAGGTTGCCTTAGAAATAGTTTTATAGAAAAGTCAAATCATTATTAAACCTCGAGGGCATTTATGCCAAATCTCAAAAGATTCAAACAATAAACACCCCCTTGCCCCGTGTCTTTCTTTCTCTCGTCATGTAGATCCTAATGATAGATCTTTCAGCCTATTAGTAGGGTGGTAGATGACTTGTATAAATACAACTCAGTCTATAAGAGAGGCTCTGAAATGATCACTAGTGTCTAAGCAGAATATAAACACAAGTGCTAAGAAGAACAATAATTATAAGGACAAAGATCGTTTCTAATAATTTGATTTCACTAACTATATGAAATGTGTTCTGAAGGTGTACATTTCACTATGCCATAGGGTCCTTTTATACTTGTAGGAAACCCTAATAGGCTTAATACATAAATGCGCATTAAAGATATAAACGCGTATAAAAGATATGCATATCACTTCCTAATATAACTCATGCATATCCTAACTAACTATTACATTTGTACTACCCGGACTAACTATAACATTACCAGTAGTAACCATTATTGTACTACCAGTACTAATGACAATATTACTCTACCAGGAGTAACTAATATGCTACCAGTAGTAATGACTATATCTACCAGTAGTAACTATGAATACAATAATCCTAACAATCCTCCCCTAAACTTGAATTTGACTTGCTTAAGTTCAAGTTTCAATGATAGAGCTTCGTCTTGAGCACCATGAGGATTGAAGTAGTCATTCTGCACCATCTAAAACTAAAATATAACCTTGAGCATCCAAAACAGCTTGTGCAGTTGACATTAAGCAGCAATAAGTCATCATTAAGCCATTCCACTTGACCTTGTTGAATAATCTTGAAACTATAGGATCAAGTAGAATGGTCTTGTCAGCATCTCATCAGTCTTTGAACAACAACAATATAAAACCACCACAGCTACATGAATGGATTTGATGAGCCTCTACCAAGTAGCCATTCACTCTTGGGCTAGTCAGTCCTTTGGCACCCAGAAAGGGTCAAATCCATGGTGGACTGAGAACCAGTTTCAACTTTCAGAACATGAATCATAGTAAGTTGAAAACTATATGATTTTTGGTAAATCATTACAACCATGAACGGATTTGATATGTCTTTACCTGTAGCCGTTTGCTCAGGACTAGCCAACTCTTAACTATGAAGTATGGTGAGTTGATTACCATACAACTTATTAGCAAGTTGTCAACTATATAAACGGATTTGTTAAGTCTTTACCAAAAGCCGTTTGCTGTTGGACTAGCCAACTCTTTGTTGTCTGTTAGACATGGTGAGTTGAATACCATTTGCTGTGTGGTGGTAAGCCAGCACCCAAACCCTGAAAACAGTTGCTTTTTGTTCAAAATTTCTTGTCCATATAACCATCTAACATGCCAAAAACTGTTTTCACATCCAAAACTTTTTTTTAATAAAACTTTTATTACACTTGGTGCAAAAGCTAATAAGTATAGAGATACTATAACACCTCGTGTTTTAGGTCATTGTATGACATTATGTAATTCACAATTTATTTTTAGGGTTTTACGCGTTTGCTCTTAAATCGTAATCGTTAAGCTAAATCGCGTAAACTAAAAATGACCATTCAATGTAATCGGGCATTAAACGATTAAACGTTTACATCAAGCAAGTGTTACCAATTTCCAACTGATAATCCAGCATTCTTTCCATAAGCTTGACAGTGAGGGGATACTTCTTGTCCACAAACATATAAATGACAAGGCCACTTACTGCCTCCAACACATGAATACCAGAAAAAGAATATAACTTCCAACTTTGAATTCTCCATTTGTGTTGGCTCTTCCAAAATTCACTGCCATCATCCTCTTCAGGTGAATCTATCAAAACCCGTAGATCACCCCAAAGAATAAGACCAACTCCGTCAGCTTCCTTGTCCTGATAGTAAGTCACTACACGGCCATATATAGTCATCAAATCTTCTCGAGTGACTAAGTGGAGTATTTCCCGTAGACTGGTGAAATACTTGAGAGAGTTATCTTTTCTGTAGATGACATTAATTGTTCCTAACCCCG
This sequence comes from Tanacetum coccineum, assembly GCA_026074375.1. NCBI lineage: Eukaryota > Viridiplantae > Streptophyta > Magnoliopsida > Asterales > Asteraceae > Tanacetum > Tanacetum coccineum. The sequence goes on along the minus strand of BQNB010108843.1, from coordinate 9,897 downwards.
TAGGCAACAATTCCCAATCTACAACTGCATAGAAGGGAACAAGAGTGTCGCAATCAGAATCATCCTCCTCATCAGAAGCATACTTGAGACACATCTTGTGTTCAGCATCAGGATCTCCTGTTTCTATTGGTATAGTAGATTTAGAAATATGAAGTCCTTTCCTAGCAACAGACTTCCTCTTTCTAGGAGTCCTCTCTGAAGATTCCACCTTTTCTTCCACAACCTCAGATTCCTTAGAAGTTCGTACATCTTCAGATGGAATCGGAAGTTGTGCACCTGTATCCTCCATAGCAGCAGAGGTAGCCTCAACCTCAGCAGGCTTAGGTCTCTTTGAAGAAGGTTGTTCCAATTCATCACCAAGCCTCTTTGATGCTCTTGTGAAATCTTGTTGAGTAAGTTGAAAAAGAACTCGGAGCCTTTCAAACGCTTCCTTGAGCCTATCAGCACGAGTGACTTCACATAAGTCATGGTCCAGCCTTTGTTGTAGATAGCTGAACTCTGGTTCTTGACAAAAAGTTCTCATAAAATCCCTTTGCTCAGCTTGGGACATAGGTCTATCCCTTCTAGCTTTAGCCTTTTGTTCAGCAATCTGCCTTCGCTTTCTATCAACCATCTCCACCATGGCCACTATGCAAGAATCCCCTCTTAATAGAGACTTATAAGTTCTTGAGAGCTCTTCATTTGCCTGAATCTTTGCTATGATTGTTATCCAATCATCATCAGTATAGTGCATGGCAGCTGCTTGAACTTCTTGCTGTTTCTTCTTTTGTTGAGCAGGGATGTCACAGTCCTAGATTTAATTACTGCAAGAGTTCATCGTGCCAAAGAAGTTTCTTCTTGTTGTTCTTCCAGCCTGCCTGTTCTTGACGAGTAACCATATCAGGCTGCCTCCCATCCACGCTGTTCATCTTCTAACTGCTTACAAGTCCTCTCTTGAGGGCAGGAGTGGTTCATCCACCAATATGGCCTTCTCTTAACAATAGAAGTGCTGACAGGAGAACTTGTTCACTGCTCGCATGATATGTTAAACACCCCGTAGAACTGATACGTCGCAGGAATGGTACCACTACATTAGAAATGGGCATTTACCAGGAGTAACTACAATTGAGGTGAAAAATCCATCCTAGAAGAAATCTTCTGAAGAACTTCCTTTGCTTGCCCTTTTGTGTATGTTTTCAACACTCTTAAAGAAACTTGACTGGTACTTGACAACTCTCTCACATGCAGTTAGTTTTGAGAAAGAATGTGAGCCATCTACAAGAGGACAGTACTAGAGCTGATATCTTGTTCTTGAGACTCCCCTGAGTCGTTATCTTTTGAAGGAGTGACAAAGGATGATTGTTGTTCAGCTAGTGAAGCATTTTCCAGAGCAAGGAGTGAATCCATGTCAATTTCTTTCTCCACTCTTTCAACATCATCATCAGAATAAGATATTACCGGTTTCCTTTTTCCTTTTCTTGAGTGCACCTTCCAGCTTTTTGACTCTCCCAACCAAGGTAATTAAAGCAGTTCCAAGTGTCTTTTTGGTATCCTTGAGCTCAGACTCCAAGGATGTTGTTTTTTGCATAAACTTAGAAACAATGGAAGATAAAGCATATAGAGTCAAAGGGTCATAAGCAACTCCTGAAGGTTGACCTGCAGAGGGAGTTGCTTCATTGGACCTAGGTAGAGACTCATGGAATGAGCCTCCTGCAGTCTCATCTTCCACAAAGGTGGAAGTGAGAGGTTCTTCATCAGGCTCATTGAGCCTTGAAGAAGACGGTTGGTCATTGTTAGAAGGAGGAATGTTGGTACATTTTCTAGGTGGTGAGGTGGTAATTGGTGCAATAATGGGTGGATTGGGGACATTGACTGGAGATAGTATGGGAGACGGAATGGGAGCCGAAATGGGAGGTTGATCAGCTGGTTCAGCTGGCCTTTCACCTTGATCCTCTGCTGCACCTGCCAACATAGCAGGCAACAATGGCATATGTGCCCCAACAAACCTCATCTTCATATTTGCAAATACCTTTTTGGTCATCTTATGAGCAGGGTATTGAGTTGTGTTTACAGTTTGAATACCCAAAAAAATTTGCAAAAAACTAGGGTACATCAAAAACTTTTTCTTACTACTCAAGTTATTAACCATACCCTCAAAAATAAGTCTTGAAAAATTATAAACTCTTCCACTTGATAGACAGATCAGGGCAGTAGCAATAGCACTACTAAACTGATCCCATCCACCAGATTTGGAGCTTATGCAGTGGATAATTGTATGAACCAAAAACCTCCATTGAGGTGAAAACCTATTTTTCCAAAAGGTTAGGTGTCCCTCAGTTTGGTAACAAATGTGGGTAAGTCCAGCATAGATCTCGGGGTCTGGAAGGTTACTAAGACCTCCCTCATCTGCCAATTGGAGGTTACTCCTGACAGAGGCTTCAGATATAGTGTATTGAGCACCATCAATGGTTGCAACTATGGCTGGAGGACCCAAAATAAAACTATCAGAAGAAACACACTTCTATAACTAAAACTAACTTTGGGAAAAATAATTCAAACAAAAACCCAAAATAACAAAAACACTAAGTATACAACACATGCCTCCCTTTAGGTATTGTCCTTCCCTCAAGCAATGGTCATTCTAAAAAAGTTTGGGGGGTAACCCTCTAACCAAATTACCCTTAACCAATTTGTTTATATTTTTAAAATTAACATGACCAAGTCTCCTATGCCATTGAGTAGATTCATCCAATGTGGCTTTAGCAAGCAAACAAGCCAAATCTCCTTGAGGAGCAAGATCCTCTAAATTGAAACTGTATAGATTGTGCTTTCTTGGGACTTTAAGTAGTACTTGAGTTTCATCAGGTAACTTGAAGTCTTTAGTCAGCACAAGGCATTCAGTCACATAAAGCACATTTTCAAAAGAGATTAAAATGAGATACTGAAAAGAGATTAAAATGCTGTAGTTCTTTCACATAAAGCACATTTTCAAAATCTAGCTTTGCAGTTCTAATAGTACCTTTACCAGTAATCTTTCCTTCTCCTCCACCAAAGGTCACATTTCCACCTTTGAATTCTTGAAAGTTCTCCAACCTGTGCCTGTTTCCAGTCATGCTTCTAGAACAACCACTATCAACAATTCCTAAATCCTCAGTCAACTTGTGTGGGTTGCCCTGCATGAGACAAAATGAGAAAGGTTAGTTTCTCACAGGGACCCAAGCCATTACTGGCTTGGGTCTGCCTAGTGGATCTTTTGATTGAAGCCTATTGTTATTATTGGATCCACCATTGTTCTTGGTATTCTTTTTCCAAACATACCTAGAGGATGACCAAGAACAACCTGCTGAGGTCTTAACAACAGTTTTCACTTTATCCCCGCCAAAGTATGAAAAAAATGTTTTTTGTGGTGATGCTCTATGTAAAGGCCTTTTACTAGGTGAGGCAGACTGAGTATTAGGTCTATTGGGTTTGAACACACTTGGAAAAGGTCGTAGTATTATTGGTTCTACTAGAAGTAACTGGGATTGGGTAGTTTGGTCTACCAGCAGGAACTGCTTTACCAGTAGGAACTAGAGTAGGCAAATTTCGTCTACCAGTAGTAACTGGTTTAGACAAATTTTGTCTACCAGTAGGAACTGGTGTAGACAAGTTTGGTCTAGTGGAACTAAGGTCGACTATACCAAACTGAAGTAATACTGCACGAGGAACAATTTTATTTGATGGATCTACTCGTTGAGTATTTTCCCAATTTGTCATTTTATCCCATTTCCTATTAAAGTTACCCATCCCATTGGTCTTTTCATTCTGTTTGGCCATTGCTTGTTCTTGGGCCATTCTCTTTTCATGGAAGTCATAGTCTTTTATAAGATGGGACAAACTTCCACACACAAAGTAAGCTTTCTTTGGAAAAGCATATCCCTCACCCATGTCAAATTCACAAAAACTAAGATCCGGTAGTCTTGGTGATTCAAACCACATGAAAGCCATTTTAGTGAGAGAGAGTAGTGAGATGGAAGATGGACTTGTGATATTAGATGGAAAATGGATGAAGGATACAAATGACTTGACAATGCCAAATGACTCAACCCCTCTATGGAAGCCACAGAGGGGTATTTATAGCCCATACGCCTCTAAACTATACATAGTTGCCTATTCGAGTCCTCGCGTATGTGACTATGATAAACTATGGTAATTCTGTAATGTCGTCACGTAAAAGTAAATTCCCAACAACCCACCTGTTTGCCCATATGTCTTCTTGAATCATGTTTGTTACCCATATCCCTTGGAGTGTTGATAAACTTAGCAGACTTATTGTCAGCATGACTAGGTTTCTCATTTGCTTTACCAGGAGTAACAACATATTCATTATCACTATCAACTTCTTCTATAATGGGGGCATCAGTCCAGACTTTAGACATAACAACATTGGGTTCAGACTCAACAACAGTCTCAGATGCAGATTCAAGGGTTGAAACACTGAAATTAGATTCACATGAATCAAAGTTGTTGTTTTCAGATTCATTAGACTCATCCCCATTAGACTCACAGGTTTCAACATTTTCAGAAGAAGTTTCACTGATGTTTGTTTGTTTTTGTCCATATGAAAACTGTGATTCATCAATCTCAACATGTACAGGAGTTGGCATGTAGTTCCCTGTCATAGGAGGGGGAACTCCATGCATATCACCCTCTTTGGTAAACCAACTATACAAAGGTTTTCCAAGCCAATCCTCAGGTCTAGAGTCAAAAATGCTTGGTTCATTGTCAATATATAATTCATTTTCATAAGAACCATAACCTAGACCTACCTTGTCTTTGACACTTATTGAGCTATCTATCAGTTTAACAAGATTTTTAGAAGACTGTAACCAGTTAGCAGTGTTAGCAATCTCATTATCCAATTTAGCCTGTAAAGCTTGTTTTTCTTGTGCTGCATTAGCAACAAGTTTTTCATGATATGCTAGCAAATTAGACTTGTCTTCTAAATCAAATTTTAGAATCCTGATCTTCTCTTCATAAGCAAGCTGATTCTTTTGGTGACACCTTATTTGAGCTTCTAGAGTTTTAACACCACTTTTATATGCATTTAATTCTACACTAGAGTTACTAATTTCTTCTCTTTGTTCATTATACAGTTTTTTAAGCTCATTATATTTGTACTCACACTCAAAAGAACAAGTTTGTACCTCTTTGTCTGTAGTGAAACCCATCAAGGCGTATTCTGATGTTGCTTTTCTTTCTGAATCTGGATCACTTTCCATACCAGCTATCATCCCATAAATCTTCAAAGCACCCTCATCAGCATGAGCATCCTCATGATCTTGCCAATTGATAAAAGTATCAACTGAAATCAAAGCTTGAGAATCATCTGTCTTCTTTCCTGCATTCTGAGTCTTGTATGCTGAGTACCTTTGGCTGTCTTGACTAGCTTTTGCTCTGCACTCCCTAGCAAAGTGACCCTTTTGTGAACATTTGTAGCACTGAACCAACTTCTTGTCAAACCTAGCTGCTTCCTGTCCATTGAACTTAATCTTTCTTCCAGCCTTTTTCTCAAACTTTTGTACTCTAATAGACAGCATGGCCATCTGCCATTTCAAGTCTAATTCCTCCAAGTCCAGCTTCTCAATCTGTTTAAGATCTTCATATGCCAATTGTTGTTTTGGTTCGCTTTCAGCAAGGAAGGAATGTATAACATCATCAACCACACTTCCATGACTAGAAGAAGCTTCTCTATTTCCAGAGTAACTAGAAGAAGTAGAGTAGCTAGGAGAGTGGTTACTGCTGGTATCATTGTTATTGTTAGTACTGGCAGTACTAACAAATGCTGCATTAGCCAAACTGGAAGGTTTAGGAGCATAACCTTTTACATCAAACTCCAGGGATTTGAGCTTGTTGTACAGGTCATCAAAAGAGAGATACTCCAATCCTCCTTTTGTTTTAAGAACAAGAGTGACTTGAGACCAAGAAGGAGGCAAGGCCCTGAGAAATTTTAGATTAACATCTTCATTTTCAGGCCTTACTTTAAGAGTATTCATTTGACTCAAGATCTTTTGGAATTTATCATATCCAGTGTGAAGACCTTCTGCTTCAGTGATCTTGAATTCTTCAAACTCTTGTTTCAGAAAAGACTTCTGCATTTTCTTTGATTCTTCATTTCCACCAAACCTAGCCTTGATTGCTAGCCATATTTCTTTGGCATCATCCAGATGGTAGAAATCTCCCATGTGGTCATCAGGAAGAGCTGTAAGCAAGGTAGTCCTTGCTTTTGTTTCCCTCTGAACAGCTAGATGTTCTTCAGCTGATACAGGAGGGCAGATCTTGATGTTTCCATTTGAATCTTTTGTAGTTTTCTTGCGGCTATTTCCATTCAGAACAATATTCCAGCAAGGAAGATCTGAGTTTGTGATGTAGTTTTGCATTTTCATGGCCCAGATATCATACTCACCCTTTTTGAGATAAGGGAATTTGGCATTTGTGTTGGTTACAGTGGTGATTTGAGGTTGGATTTGAGTGAAAACCTCATCATCTTGGGAGTGTTGTTCATCAGATGATGTCATTATGGATTTGTGAGGGATTTTATGGATCTGATCTTATAGAATTCTTCTTACCAGAGGCTCTCAAAGGCTCTGATACCAATTGTAGATCCCAATGATAGATCTTTCAGCCTATTAGTAGGGTGGTAGATGACTTGTATAAATACAACTCAGTCTACAAGAGAGGCTCTGAAATGATCACTAGTGTCTAAGCGGAATATAAACACAAGTGCTAAGAAGAACAATAATTATAAGGACTAAGATCGTTTCTAATAATTGGATTTCACTAACTATATGAAATGTGTTCTGAAGGTGTACATTTCACTATGCCATAGGGTCCTTTTATACTTGTAGGAAACCCTAATAGCTTAATACATAAACGCGTATAAAAGATATAAACGCGTATAAAAGATATGCATATCACTTCCTAATATAACTCATGCATATCCTAACTAACTATTACATTTGTACTACCCGGACTAACTATAACATTACCAGTAGTAACCATTATTGTACTACCAGTACTAATGACAATATTACTCTACCAGGAGTAACTAATATGCTACCAGTAGTAATGACTATATCTACCAGTAGTAACTATGAATACAATATTCCTAACAATCCTCCCCTAAACTTGAATTTGACTTGCTTAAGTTCAAGTTTCAATGATAGAGCTTCGTCTTGAGCACCATGAGGATTGAAGTAGTCATTCTGCACCATCTAAAACTGAAATATAACCTTGAGCATCCAAAACAGCTTGTGCAGTTGACATTAAGCAGCAATAAGTCATCATTAAGCCATTCCACTTGACCTTGTTGAATAATCTTGAAACTATAGGATCAAGTAGAATGGTCTTGTCAGCATCTCATCAGTCTTTGAACAGCAACAATATAGAACCACCACAGCTACATGAATGGATTTGATGAGCCTCTACCAAGTAGCCATTCACTCTTGGGCTAGTCAGTCCTTTGGCACCCAGAAAGGGTCAAATCCATGGTGGACTGAGAACCAGTTTCAACTTTCAGAACATGAATCATAGTAAGTTGAAAACTATATGATTTTTGGTAAATCATTACAACCATGAACGGATTTGATATGTCTTTACCTGTAGCCGTTTGCTCAGGACTAGCCAACTCTTAACTATGAAGTATGGTGAGTTGATTACCATACAACTTATTAGCAAGTTGTCAACTATATAAACGGATTTGTTAAGTCTTTACCAAAAGCCGTTTGCTTTTGGACTAGCCAACTCTTTATTGTCTGTTAGACATGGTGAGTTGAATACCACTTGCTGTGTGGTGGTAAGCCAGCACCCAAACCCTGAAAACAGTTGCTTTTTGTGCAATTTTTTTCTCTTCCATATAACCATCTAACATGCCAAAAACTGTTTTCACATCCAAAATTTTTAATAAAACTTTTATTACACTTGGTGCAAAAGCTCATAAGTATAGAGATACTGGAAATAACCCAACTACCAGAACAAACAAGTAAAACTTTTTTCCACAAAAAAGTTTTAATAAAACTTTTTTTTATAGAATGTAGGATATGACTAATGAGTAGAAGAAATAACCCAACTACCAGAATAAACAAGTAAAACTTACAGAAGAAACAAATAAAACTACCAGAAGAAACACACTTCTATAACTAAAACTAACTTTGGGAAAAATAATTCAAACAAAAACCCAAAATAACAAAAATACTAAGTATACAACACATGCCTCCCTTTAGGCATTGTCCTCCCCTCAAGCACAGCATCTATGGATTGAGCATCCCAATGTTAACCACTAAGTAATTAAACCTAGGTCCATCAAAATCTTTGGTTAACAAATCAGCCACATTTTGGTCAGTGTGAATTTTAAGCACCTGAATTAATCTTTTCTCATTAGCATCTCTAATAAAATGGTGCCTAATTTCTATGTGTTTTGTTCTTTGGTGAAAAACTGGATTTTTAACAATACATATAGTACTTTGATTATCAATAAAGATTTTGGTATTCATGAAATTGAGACCATAATCTAACATTTGGTTTTGAATCCAAAGTACCTGACCACAGCAATGTGCAGCAGCCACATATTCAGCTTCAGTGGAGGAGGTAGCCACAATTGTTTGCTTTTTGCACTGCCATGAGATCAACCTTCTACCAAGAAACTGACAGCCACCTGTGGTGGATTTCCTATCATTGTGATTTCCAGCATAGTCACTGTCTGTGTAAGCCTCCAATTCAAATGGAGAATCTCTAGGATACCAAAGGCCCAATTTTGGTTGACCTTTGAGATACTTAAAGATTCTCTTTACAGCAAGAAGATTGGAAGTCTTAGGAGTGACTTGAAACCTAGAACAAGTACTGACTGCAAACATAATGTCAGGCCTAGAAGCTGTCAAGTACATGAGTGAACCAATCATTGATCTGTAGAGGTGAACATTCACATCATCATCAGGTCCATTCTTGTCTTTAGGTTTCTGAGGTTCATAAGGTGTAGTAGCAGTCTTCACACTTTCCAAATCAAATTTCCTTAGAATCTCAGCAACATACTTGTCTTGAGATATGAAGATCCCATCTGATCTCTGCTCAACTTGTAGACCCAAGAAGAAAGTGAGTTCACCCATAGAACTCATCTCAAATTCACTCTGCATCAAATCTTCAAACTCATCACACCATGCCTTCTTTGTAGAACCAAAAATGATGTCATCCACATAGACTTGAACTAGGATGATATCTTTTGAGTCCTTTTTGATGAAAAGAGTTTTGTCTATGGTGCCTCTCCTATATCCATTCTTCAACAAGAAGGTGGAAAGAGTTGCATACCAAGCTCTAGGAGCCTGATGTAGACCATATAGAGCTTTGACCACCTTGTAAACTTTCTTTGGATGCTTTGGATCCACAAATCCCTTAGGCTGAGTGACATATACCTCTTCTTCAATCTTCCCATAGAGAAAGGCACTTTTAACATCCATCTGATAGACCATGAAACCTATGAATGAGGCATAGGCTAAGAATAACCTTATGGCTTCAATTCTTGCAACTGGAGCAAACACCTCATCATAGTCAATGCCCTCTTCCTGTCTATGACCCTGGGCTACTAATCTAGCCTTGTTCCTGATTACAATCCCTCTTGCATCCTTCTTGTTTTTGAGAATCCACTTAGTTCCAATTGCCCTTTTTCCTGGAGGTAAATCTACAAGAATCCATACATTTTGGAACTGGAATTGCTGCATTTCTTCTTGCATAGCTTCCACCCAACTAGGGTCTTCAAGAGCTTGGGCAACACTTCTTGGTTCAGTTTGGGAGAGAAAGCAGGCAAAAAGACTGTAACATCCGAGAATTTTCGAAATTTCGAATGACGATTTTACCCTTTGACTTTTAGGGTCTGGCTTGACTTATAAG
>BQNB010108842.1:0-17653 GCA_026074375.1 Tanacetum coccineum | reverse complement strand
TCTTCGGTGCGTTTTCATGGCGAAAGTAGATTTAAGTCACCACTAAAACTCGTGCTAGTCTCTCAGACTAAGAACCCCCTTCAACCGTTAGAATTAGGAGTAGGTTTAATATAGACTAGAACTAACGTAGATAACTAAAATACTGATAGAATTAAGTATTAACGTTCTCACTCTTAGTGATCGAGACCCTACTTACCAACGAAGCTACAACTGATCGGGTACACTGCTCGTTAGTTTGCTTTAGGTAAAGTCGGCAAAATATAAATAGTAAAACTTGATAACATAAAATACCTAAACTGCAGCGACACATCAATTTTGTAGGGTGATAAGTGTAAAATACACATATCCATTTATGCTTTAAATAACCCAATTAAACCCAAAACACAGTGAAAAATGGCAAAAATATACTTGTTTCTGTGTTCTGTGTGTGCAGGTACGGATATATCAAAAATCACAAGAAAACCATCAAAAACAAGCAAGCACGGACACGAGAACGGAAGAGTGAACAAAAGCCGGAAGCAAAGCCAGGAAAAGTCAAACCCTCAGTCAAAGTGGTCAAATCATGGTCAACAAAAGTCAACAAGACCCAAAATATTCCATTTAAGCCCCTCAACTTTCAGAAAAGTCCATAAATGGTCCCTAAGCCTAAATGGGCCTCACCCGGATCCATAAGCCCAAAACCATAGCCCATTCACTCCTTTTATAAACCACAGGGACCAATCTTGCACCATTCCAAACTTAATTTATACTACAAATGGGAAAAACCAAACACAAGGACCAAAATTGCAATTAACCCAAAGTTTAAAAATATATTACCCGTTTTCAGTTGTAAAAAGGCGCGAAGCCCTTTTTACTATTCATCATAATTCGTGCTTCAGTCCAAAAATCAAAGGGGTTTTCAAAATTAAAGGGTACGAAAGTCATTTCATGTGATAACAACAATACACTATGCATAGGGCAAATTGTAATATCAAGGGACTCTAATTGGCTAGTTCAAGCAAAAGGCCACGTGGACACTTAAGAAGCACACAAGTGATGGGTTTTTGTGCTAATCTACTCACAAAAGAAGCACAACATGTCACATCAAAGAATGACATGCTGGCAATCCTCTATCACACACAAATGATCAAACGGCTCTCATTTACTCTCCAATAATTAAAGAATCCAATGGTGATGATTGATTAAGGCTTGGGATCCAAGGCAAGCCTAGAAGCTTCTTTGGCAGCCTATAAAAAGGCCTCAGCTCACACACGCACAACACCTTCTTTTTACCTTATTTTTCCTTTTTCTAGTTTTTAATAATTTAGGTTAAATATTGCTTATTGTAATTTGTTTTTTTTAATTATGTAATCTTCTTTTATGTAATGAAATGAATGAATTTTGTTAAATAAATCCTGTGTTTACCTTTCAAATTCTCTCAAAGCCTTCTACTCAAAAGCTCAATCTGTCTCAAATAGTCATAATAAGCCATGTTCAGCTTTTATGAGTCTATAAGCTCATAATTGAGCTTAATTCAGTACTAATCTACCTAAATCATAAAACTAGCTTACTTACCTATGCATTTGAGTTTAAAAGCCTTTGGAAGGGGAACCAAATAAGGAAGGGTTCCCATGAACTTTTACCCTAGCTTATTAATAAGCTAGGGAGCTTGTAGCTGCCCTTTTGGGTCCTCTTGTTTAGCTAGAGGAATAAGTAAGTCTCTCTTTATTTTCCTTGCTTTTTAGCTTAGATAGTTGTTTTATTGCTTTATATCCTAGATCTGCTTATTTGCTTATTAAGTTAGCTTATTAGTGCTTATTTGTGGATCATATAGCTTAATAGTCCTAATTGTTCATCTGTTTTTGATTTTCTTAGTCAAGATCATAGTTCTTATATAATTTGTCATATAAGTCTTAAAAAACCAAAAATATTAGAATAGTCATTAGCTTATTGTTATTGCTTAGTCTGTTTAATTTTTTACCTTATTGATATATTGTTGTTTTAGGTGTTTTTAAGCTATATAGTATATGGTATTAAGGTTTTCTGATAATTAGATCTCTATTTTAAAAGCTTAATCAAATTTGTCATTAACCTTAAGGGGTGTTTGGTTTAAGCTAGTTTGACCATTAAAAGTCAATACTATTTGGAAAATTTTCTTTTGACAGATGAGTTTTCATAAGATAAAAAGTTCTAAAAAGATCTTAATGATTAGTTTGAAGTAAAAATGATTTTGTGGCTTATTTTCCTCATCTAGCACCAGGGCACTTTTTAGCTTAAATTAGGATTGCTTATTTTTGTCCTAGGTTTCTGGATTTTAAAGTGTAATTGAATTTTGTTTTTGACACATCAATACGGCGTGTGTACTCTAAGTGCAGCAGCAGCCTCAAGGGTACCTGCACTTTGGCCTTATTTTGTGCAAAGTGCATCAGCAGGAACACTAGCAGTTCCTGCTGTCACTTTTGTTTACCTTTCTAGCTAGGTAATCCTAGGTTTTAGGCTTTAAAATTCAAGTAGGATATAGAGTAGTCTCAGCTTAATATAGAATAGGGCTTAATTTCCATTTCCAGCTTATTTTGCTAGTTTAATCTTGCTTTTAAAAGTCACTAAAAACCAAAAAGACCAAAAACAGTAGGTAGATTAAAGTAGCTTTTAAATTCTAATTTTTAGCTTATAAGAATAGATCTTTTCATTTAGTTTTATAGTTTTATAGTTGCTTAAGTATATGTTTTCCAAGAGATTAGCTTCTAGATTTGCTTATTGAGCTTTTTAGCTTAAACTAATTTTGTGCTTTTCATGCTTATTCCTGAGTTTAAATTTTGTCATTCAATTTCAGATAGGTTCTAGTGTTATTGAGCTATTATCTTTTCATTAATTAGTTTAAAACACATTATAGCTTTTTAGAAACTTACTTTTGTTTTTGAAAATGGAAGCTTAAATGAGCTTTTTATAAGCTTGTACGTGAAAACAAAAGGGAAACCCTTACTTTCTGAGTTCAGCTTATTAATAAGCTCTTTTAGAGCTTATTAATGGTTTTTAGCTTATTTTGCTTTTGTTAAAGTTGCTCACACCAGCTTAATCTCAAACTTTGATTTTATAAGTTTTTAATTTTAAACACTTTTTGTTCGCAACTTATTTTTAAGGCTTATGTGGATTAGTTTGTAGTCGGGGGTTAGCCTCAGGGTAGGAGTTGAAACTTTAAAGTTTCTAGGTTAGTCCCATCGTTAGTTAGTTAGCTTTCCTGTTAGTCCTTTAGGGATGTTGATAGTTAGTCCCTGGTTAGTTCAAATAGTTAGTTTAATTAATTTTAATTAGTTTAAATTAGTAATTAGGTTTAGCTTTTAATTAGTTTAATTAAGGTTTAAATAAAAAGTAAAAATTAGGGCTTTTATTTTTATAAAATTTCTGCACATTTTCTTTATTTAGTGTAATTTATATAAATTTTAGGATTTTATTTTTAATAGTTTATTATTTTTATAGTTTTTTTAATTAGTTTAAATTTTAGAAAAATCATATCTTTTAATCTAAAAAGCCAAAAATAGTAATTTCTTTTTCTAAAATCCTCTTTTTACTTATTTTACTTAGGAAAAATATAATTTCAATGATTTTCTATTTTTTTATTTTTAGGATTTAATTAGATTTAAATAGTGTTATTTGTTCAAAATTCATAATAATCTAAAAAATTATTTTTATTTTTCTTAAAGTTTTCTTTTATCCTAATTTAGGTGTAGAAAATTAGTTTGCAATCTTAGGATTTAATTTTAGTCTATTTGCTTAATCGTCGTGTTTTATTTGTTTCCCGTATTTGTTTAATTGTTTAATTGCCTTTTATTGTTCAATTTTAATTGTTGCATTTTATTTAGTAGATATAGATTATCAAAAATATCTTTGCTTCATTCAAATCAGAATCTAAGCTTAAACGAGGTTTCAATTTCACTAGTCGTTGGGGAAACGACCCGGGTGATCATATTTACCCGGTTAAATATACGTATTATATATTATATTATATATATTTTTGAGAGCGAATTTTCCTTAAGGAATTTTCTTAATTGCTCTTGTGGAATATTATTTTTATAGTATATTTTATTGTGTATCTAAACTGATACCAAGTTTTTGGGCCGTGCGGGTGGACTTGTTGTTAAGATTCTTCGTTTTTAGTTTATTTGTTTTGAAGTCCATTTCACCCTCGAAAGTTTCATTCTTGTTTTATAATTCAAAAATCCAAAAAAAAATCATAAAATATAAAAAGTAAAAAAATATTTTCCTTTTCTTTTTAATATAAGTAAAAGATAAAAAAAAATGAAAAAAATCAAAAATATAAAAAATTCTTCCTTTTTAATTAAGAAATAAAAGTCACTAATTGGTAAAAATACCAAAATATAATACTCTCAACGGAGGTATTATCATAATCAATTCCGGTGAACTTGTTGGTTCCCAAATCGAACTAAAGATTTAACACTTGCCATTTGTGTCTCTACGGAAGTTTCGGATCACTTGAAAAACAATTTTTGAGAGCTACCGTGAAGTAGTTGATTATTTGGTTTAAGTCTCTTCCGTGTAACCGTTAAAGTTCATTGTATATTAAAAAAAAAAATTAGTGTAAAGTTTGCTTTTTGATTTTTAGTTTTTCTTTTTATGCGCACTCGTTCGCAATCTCGAAGACGTCGTCAACAACAAACTCCTCCGGTTGTTGTTGAAAATTTTGATTTAGAAGAACCAATTGGCGATCAAAACATTGTTGCAATGGCGATAATCCGAACTAATGGCCCAAATGTACAAGCTCCCTTCGAGGGGTTTGAAGATGCTATTGTTGTTCTACCAATTAATGCATAAAACAATTTCGAGCTTAAAAACCTGCTAATCAATCTTGTGCAAAGCAATAAGTTTACGGGTAGACAAGACCCTCACAATCACTTCGGATTTTTCTATAAGGTCACTTCCAACGTTTAGACATCCCGAGTTCGAACACCTTCGTATCAAGCTTTTGCTTTTTCCTTTTTCTCTAGACGGTGAAGCCCGAGATTGGTTAGACAAGGAACCTCCTAGATCAATTCTCACATGGGACGACCTTGTTGCAAAATTCATAAATCAATTCTTCCCACCTTCAAAAACCACATATATCTGGGGGGGGGAAATGAGATCATTTACTTTTTTCCAAAACCAAAAGAAACATTCAATGAAGCATGGGTCGTTTAAGGGACTCCTTCGTCAATCGCTCCTCACCATGGCTTCTCGGAACTACACCAACTCGATACTTTTTACAATTCTTTGAATTCCAACGATCAAGATGCCTTAGACTCCGCCGCGGGTGGCAATTTTTTAGACAAGATGCCTCAAGAAGGTTTAGCGATTATTGAAAGCAAGTCAAAAGTTCGTTACTCAAGAAGTCATGCTAATGATTCAAGAGTGAGTACGGATGCTCCTCTTTTAATTCTTCAACTTTTATAATGTTTTCGATATTTCAACATTAGCCACTTCTTCGAGGATAAGATGTCTATTAAGATTGAAACAAATGAGGAATGAAATGAAAGCTTTAGTTGTTATACTACTTTACATCCGGGGCCCCAACCCGTCAAAGCGGTTGAGGAAGTATGTGTTACGTGTGGATCGAATCACAATTTTAACCATTGTCCGTTAACTCGAGGTGGAAACGATTTTCCCGTTTTTCATGACAACATCCAACAATTTCAACAAACCGCAGCCATTGGCAATTTTCTTCAAAGAAACCAACCTTCCAATTTGGCAAGCCAAATGAAACCACCGGGTTTCAATCAACCAAATGTTCAAAACAACCAAAACCGATATCAAGGAACCAATTCCAATTTCAATCATAACCGTGGAACCAACTTTATCAAAACCGTCAATTTAATCTAAATCAAGTTTTTCAACACCAACAATCACCACGATTTACCAGTTCCTACTTTTCAAGTCTAAGCCTCAAAATTCAAGGTGTTTCGAAAATAGATTTTGAGAACTACGTCAAGGCAAACGATGCGGTATTGAAGAATGTTCAAAATCAAGGTCAAAATTTGCAGAATCAAATGGCTAATGTTACGAGTTTGTTGACAAGTCTTTGTGATAATTTCAAAAATTCAGCTTCTACTTCAAATTCGGGTACTCTTCCAAGTCAAACCGTAACTAACCCTCGTCAGCAAATTAATGCTATCACCACAAGAAGCGGTAAGACTTTGGAGGAACCTTCGACTCCTCTTGTTCCTACTACTCCCGTTGTTTCAAATCCTCAAAAAGAACCCGAACAAAACCCGGAGACGTCAACGGAAAATGAGCAAAATCTAAATTTGGAAAATATCTCACATGTACCATCTCCGGAGGAAGAAGAATCCATTTTCATGGAAATCCCAAAACCAAAAGCAAAGAAAACCATTAATGTTGAAATTCAAGATCTTAATTCTCCAAGACCTAATTCGTATTTATATATAACTTCCTATATCCCGAGAGGATGAATGTGAGAGAGAATGAATAATCCAAGTGATTCAACAGAGCGGTTTTTGAAGATGTTCAAACAACTCCATTTAGAGATTGGATTGAAAGATGCTCTTGTCGAAATGCCAAAGTTCAACAAATGGTTAAGCTCGTTGCTAAGGAACAAAGAGAAACTCGAGGAGATCGCCATTACCACCGTAAATGCTGAATGTTCCGCTATCATTATGAACAAAGTTCCCGAGAAGCTCGAAGATCCAGGAAAATTTCTTATCCCATGTGCTTTACAAGAACTCAATAGGACTAGTGCTTTAGTAGATTCCGGAGCTAGCATTAACCTTTTACCTCATTCTATCTACAAGAAACTTGGGCTTGAAGCATTGACTCCTACTCGTATGACACTCGAGCTTGCCAATCGTTTGATTACTCACCCGATGGGCATAGCCGAGGATGTTGTAGTTAGAGTCGATGGTTTCACTTTTCTTGCAGATTTTGTGGTGGTTAATTTTGAGCCCGATCCTAGAGTGCCTATTATTTTAGGAAGACCATTCCTTCGCACCGCAAAAGCTCTCATTGATTTGTACGAAGAAACTTTGACTTTAAGAGTAGGAAAAGAAGAACTTGTTTACTATGCCGATAAAATCTGAGAAATACAAATGAAAAGGAATTTGTGTTCATGCAATTTCTATCATTGATTTTTAAATAGATGACGTTTAGTGGCAGTTCCATAATACTCTTAATCCTAGTTCTTCTCGGTGAAGTGACTAGTTATAATTTAGAGAAATTCGACGATGAACTTGCTCCTCCTTCATACGTTACCAAGGGTAAATGATGTTTGACTATTAAGGGAAGGATTTTCACTGAAGAAAATTTTTAAGTTTAATCAATTCCTCTTTTCGAATTCGATGATAATTTCAAATTCTAGCAACGAGAATCCTCTCTTTGAGAGATCGTTAAGGATGCGAGATGAAGTCTTATTCTTCCTTCAAACTTATTCACCGGAAGAAATGTGGAAATTTGAAGCTTATCTTGAAATAAGATTCGATCCATCGGGAATTGATCTTACCCTACCTCCAGCCCTTGAAGTTTTCAGTAGCAATACTACTTTCCCTACTATCACCGGAGAGGAAAAGATTTGTTCATGGAAGGACGTCGTTGCTATTTCTCTTGGTCCGATTTGTGGGGAAAATTGATGACTCGAATTTGCGTTAAAGAAAAGATCATTTGTCTATTGGCAACTACTTACATAAAATAACCAAACTACTTTCTCATTCTCAAGAAGTTGAAGAATCAAAGAAAAAGAAGATGAAGTTAAGTGTGTTCCATATCCCATTACTATTGTCAATGCCATTAGAATCACTTTTGATAATCCGATTGATTTTAACGATCATTTTTCCAAACCAAAGGATTTTCAAAAGGACTTAACCGTTTTATTTGATTCCTCCGAATCAAGTATTTTACCACATCCTTTGTTAGATTCCGACTCGCCTTTCACTGCGGAGTTGTCGGCTAGTGTTACCTTGAATTCTCTCGAAAACGAGGACAAAGTATTCAAACCAGGTATACTAGTTTATCATGCCATTCATGATAAAAATCTTATAACATTGGAGGAGAATTTAAAAGAGAACATTTCCTCCGGGACTCTTTTAGTTTTCAAAGCACCATCATCTCTTCTACCTCCGCCAGAACCACCAGATAAATGTTTGAATTTTGAGCTCATTTTGGTTATGAAGAATGTTATGCTTAATGAAGATTTCTACCAAAGCAATGTTGAAGATGTCAATTCCTTCACAATTATCATTTGGATTTTTCTTTCACTTATTTTCATTACACCAAGGAATCAACCTTTGATTTCTCCTTTTGGGAAGTGGAAAATTTTGTTTTTGACCCCGGCATCGTCACGTTTCATAAGCCAGTGGTATGTTCAATGAAAGTTTTCCATTTTCTCTCCTTAAGGACAACTAAATTCAGGGATCGAGTCGAGCTTGCGACTCGGTGACCAAAAAATGCCTTAGTGGGAGTTCACCCACATGCTTATACCTTGCTATTTTCTCTCTATTTTATTTATCTAATTGTTGTTGTGGAGAGAGAGGCTTGTTTCTCTTTCCGATTTTTTCTGGTTGTTAGTTTGGTGTTGTTGTGATTTTTGTAGATCAACCATTACAATTTCTGGATGCCTCTCTGTGTCCGGTTTGTTTTTATACCGTTCTTCTCGAGTTATCTTCCCTTTATGTGAAATTAGTTTGGGAATACCGATATCCCTTTCATCTTATCGTTCACGTTTATCTTGCCATAATTTCATATACGGCTAGATTTACGTAGAGACCCGCCTTTAAAAATTGAGGACTATGTTTCATTTTAGTTTGGGGCGGGAAATCTATCGATTTGATGTTACCTGCTTATTGTTTTGTTCTCACGTACCCGTTTTCCACAAAAATAGCAGAAATTTTAAAATTTTTTAGTTCTTATTTGTTTTAAAAAAAATGTTAAGACACGAATGTAGGTTTTCCGTGGTAGAATAAGAAGTAATTTTTAACCCGATCAAACGTGTAGAGTTCTTAGCTTTCTCCTTAACAATTAATGATGTTGTTTGTGTAGTCTCATTATAGACTTTAAAACATGTACACTAGAATTCGTTAGTTAGTAAATGAAGACTTGTGCTATCTCAAGTTGATTTTAATTTGCCGAAAGTTGATTTTATATAGGCTAAAGTATTTGCAAATTTCTTTTGCTAAATCGAGATAGGATAGTGTTATTTATAAGTCATGACATTAAGTAGAATAGTTTCCCCCCCCCCCCCCCCCCACAAAAATAGTTTTTTCAAGCTCATAAGTATTAATTGTGGGCTTTTTCACTAACATTAGCTTGTTTACCTCTTTATATAATATGTTTAATAATTGGGTTGTGCGGTTTTTTGGGTTAATAATTAGCTAATAGAAGTTTTCTTTAGTCCTTTGTGATTAGATGAGTACAAATCAGGGATACTTAATTTGGCATACTTAAATGTATCATATAAAGAAATATTTGGCTTATTCCTTAAAAGAGCTTAGTGGTATGTGAGATAAGTTGAATTCAATAAATAATCCAAGACTGATTAAAAGTTTGCTGCTTCTTGACGGCTAAAATACCGTGTTTCAGCCTTCTAATAGGTCGAGGAAGTTACGAAGTCGATATATGTTTGCTACATCTTGTAGGTGGGTGGCCGATGTTGTAGCTTCTAAAGGACGGAGGTTTAATAATGTTGCTTAATTTTGTTGATTTTGTTGCCTTAAAGAGCCAAGGGTATATGGGTGCAAATGAGATTGGTCCATTAATGTCTTATAGAGCCTTCGGGTATATGACAGAATTGGTGCTTGGTTAAGTAGCTAATATAAGCCAAATTTTGGGTTGCTCGATGTGGACTTTAATACTTTGGGGGGGGGGGGGGGGTGACATTGTCTTTCTGAAAAGGGCTAGGAGCTAATTTTGCGTTCTTAACCGTTACGCTTTATTTTTGGAATTAATATGTATCCAAAACAGTCTTAAAAAGACTTCGGGTTTATGGACTCTAACGTTAAAATCAGTGATATACAAAAGTAGGATTTAAGGGAGGAAAAGTAAGTGACACAATTAGTATGTATGAGTGTGTTTGTATATGATTGTAATTAACAATGATCTTGTTTTTAAGCTTAGCTGGGAAAAGTTGATAAATCGGGTATGATGAAGTTATCTTTAGTCACTTAGTTATGCTTTTGATTCTATGATCTTAAAGTTACACAAGGTAATGAAAACAATACATCTATGTCAACACAAATATGTTTTAGTTAGGTCGTCTTTTTTATCACAGAAAATATCATTAAAAGGAAAAAATATAACTCTCTCAACAAAAATCTTTGCTACTTTTCAAAGGTTTAGTTTGGGGAAGTTTCGAGGTATTTGGTTATAAGGCATGTGATATTGCGTGAGGACACGCAATCGTTTAGTTTGGGGAATTTTGATAAGTGTAAAATACACATATCCGTTAATACCTAAAATAACCCAATTAAACCCAAAACAGACCAAAAATGGCAACAATATGCTTGTATTTGTGTTTTGTGTGTGCAGGTACGGATATATCAAAAATCACAAGAAAACAGTCAAAAACGGGCAAGCACGGACACGAGAATCAGAAGAGTACAAAAAGAAGCCAAAGAATCAAAGCCGAAGCCAGAAAAGTCAAACCCGCAGTCAAATCCAGTCAACATGGTCAACAAAAAGTCAACCAATAAAAGACAAAACCCAAAAACATTCCATTTTCACCCTCCAAGTTTCACAAAAGTCCAAAAATAACCCCTCACCCCTTATTGGGCCCAAGAAACCTTATTGGGCTTGAAAAAAACCCTAATAACCACACCCGGACTCAAAAGCCCAATCCCTTAGCCCAATAACCCTTTAATAAAACCACAGGGACTACTCTTGCTATTTCCTAAACTTACCTTTTACACCTACACCTTTTATTACCAACCACAAGGGCCAAATGTGCCATCTCTCAAAGTTTAAACCGAATTTCCCTTTACAGTTAAAACAAGCGGGAAAACATAGTTACTGTTCATCGTCACTATCATTTCACCATCCAGGGTAAAACATAGGGCAAACGCAAATTGATGGGCAAATCAGACAATTCAAGGGATCATGTGCACAATGGACGGGCTAAATTAGTCTAATCAAGTACCCTAATTGGTCTACTCAAGCCATAGGCCACGTCATCAATGGAGAAGCACACATGGAATGTGGGTTTTGTACTATTTATACTCAGAGAAGAAGCACAAGTGAGCCTCTCATGGATTGCCAGCTTGGCAATCCGTGTGAGGTCACTTAGTGATCCAACGGCCAAAAACAAAGACCCAATGATTGGTTGATTTGATGGCTAAGATTGATGGGCGCGTCTAACAGAATTTCAGGCCTAGAATGTTCCTCTCAAGGCTATAAATAGAGCCTCACTCTTCACACACACACGTAGCTTTTAGATTTAAGTTTTAGCTTAATTTTCCTTTTAGCTTAATTTTCCTTTTAAAACCTTGTAACTTTCCTTTTAAGTATTGTAATCAATCTTTTTAATGAAATTCAGTTGTTTTTAATCTCTCAAAATCTCTTTAATTCATAAGCTCTCATTTTTCTTATTTGATGTTAAGCTAAAGCTCAACAAGCTCATATAAGCTCTTTCAGTCTATAAGCTGAAATAGAGCTCAACTTAGCTTAATCTTACCTAAACTCTTAAAACAGCTTTAAAATACCTATTTACCTTAAACTTAATGGATTATAGCTTTGGAAGGGGAGCTTAATTTGGAAGAGCTCCCAAAGACTTAACTCCTAGCTTATTAATAAGCTAGGAGAGCTTGAAGCTGCCCTTTTGGGACCTCTTGTTCAGCTAGAGGTTGAGTAAGTTTCCTTTTAAGATTACTTGTATTTCATAATTTAGCCTAATTAGTTATAGCATAGTTTCTTCTTAGATCTGCTCATTTGCTTAAATTACTAGCTTATATGTGCTTATATCTCTTTTATTTTGCTTATTAGATTATTTAGTTAATCTGTTTTTGCTTATATTAAGTTTAGATCATAGTCTTTCATATAGTTATCTTAAAATTCATAAAAAACCAAAAATATTAGAATAGTCATTAGCTTATTGTTATTTGCTTAGTTGCTTATTGATATATGTTGATTTAGGTGGTATTAAGCTATATAGTATCTGGTATTAAGGTTTTAATAAGTAGATCTTAGTGTTAAAAGCTTTTTCAAAACTGTCATGAACCTAAAGGGGTGTTTGGCATAAGCTGGTTTGACCTGCAAAAGTCAAATTAGGGTGTGCAATTTGTTTGAGTCACTTGTGTTCTCATTTAAAATGAGTAGTAATTCAGTCTTCATAAGTTAGTTTTCAATAATTAAAAAGTTTGAGCTTAATTTCCCTCTCTCAGCACCAGGGCACTTTTTAGCTTAAATTAGGATTGCTTATAGTTGTTTTAGGATCTCTAGGCTTTGTTTGTGCTTGTTTTATGTTCATACACACTTAATAGAGTGTGTCTAGTGCAGCTTTAGCTCTTAGAATTTCCTGCATTTTGGTCTTTGTGGCATTACCAAGTGCATCAGTAGGAACCTTAGTGTTCCTGCTGCCACTTTTTGTGTATTCTTAAGCTAGGTAACCTTAGGTCTTAGCTTTTCAAATTAAGGTAGGATATAGTTTAGATGTAGCTTAATATAGATTAGGAATTATCTTTAGGTTTATTGCTTATTTCATTGCTTAATTTTGCTGTCAAAAGTCACTCAAAAAGCTAAAAAGCCAAAAACAGTAGGTTAAAACACTAGTTTCTTAAAATTTGAATCCTAGCTTAAGGTAGTTGATTTTATTGCTTAAATAGATAGTTAATAAGTTGATTTTTAAGTTCTCTGAAGCTTATAGTCTAGTTTAGCTTTTTGAGCTTTTTAGCTTAATTTGATTTTGTGCATTTTAGCTTAATTCTTGAGTTAGCCATTTTCATAATCATTTTCAATAGCTTAAAAGTGCTTCCAGCTTTTGTTTCTTTTCTCAATTAGTTTAAGCACATCTTAGGGAGTTTAGAACAGCTTTTAGATTTTACTTTAAGCTTATTTTGAGCCTTTAGCAGCTTATTTTATGCAAAACCAGGATAAGCCAATAGATTCTTCTGTAAACAGCTTATTGAAAAGCCCTTATATAATTTATTAGTGATTCAGCCCTAAGTAGATTTTGCTTAATAAAGTTTTTTCTTGCCACTTGATTTGCTCCAAACTTTGCTCTTTTTAAGTTTTTCCTAAAAAGCCCTTTTATAGTTTCATCTAATTTTAAACTTAAAAATGGACTTATTTTAAATCGGTGCTAGACTCTCAGGTAGGTTTGTAGTTTTGGTATTTGCATTGTTACTCAGTTGATCCTTTGTCAGTTAGTGTAATTGCAACAGTTATTTAGTACCTTAGTAAGTCCATTCGTCCTAGTTAAGTAATTAATTAGTATTAATTAGTTTTAATTAATAATTAGGGTTTAGTTTTAATTAGTTTAATTAAAGTTTATTAAAAAGATAAAAATTAGGGCTTTTATTTTTATAAAATTTCTGCACATTTTCTTTATTTAGTGTAATTTTTATAAAAATTTTAGGATTATATTTTTAATAGTTTTATTAATTTTTAAAGTTTTTTTAATTAGTTTAAATCTAAGGAAATTCATATCTTTAAATCTAAAAACCCAAAAATAGTGATTCTTCTTTCTAAAATTTTCTTTTTACTTATTTTACTTAGGAAAAATATAATTTCAATTATTTTCTATTTTTTTATTTTTAGGATTTAATCAGTACTAAATAGTTTTTTATTGATAAAAAATTCGAAAATAATCTAAAAAACATTTTTATTTTTCTTAAAATTTTCTTTTATCCTAATTTAGGTGTAGAAAATTAGTTTGCAATCTTAGGGTTTAATTCTAGTCTATTTGCTTAATCGTCGTGTTTTATTTGTTTACCGTATTTGTTTAATTGTTTAATTGTCTTTAATTGTTCAATTTTAATTGTTGCTTTTATTTAGTATAAATTATCAAAAATATCTTTGATTCATTCGAATCAGAATCCAAGCTTAAACGAGGTTTCAATTTCACTAGTCGTTGGGGAAACGACCCGGTGATCATATTTACCCGGTTAAATATACGTATTATATATTATATTATATATATTTTTGAGAGTGAATTTTCCTTAGGGAATTTTCTTAATTGAAGTATTTTATTATATATATATATTTTGGGTATAAAACCCTCTATCAAGCTACATCACCATCTAATCGTTTTAGTGAAATCGTATTTACAAAGTAAAAATGTTTATAAGTATACTTTAGTAAAACTGGCGTAACTTTCTCGTTTTAAGTCCGTTTCTTTCGTTTCTTACGTCCACGCCTTCGTATTAAGACGAGTTATCAAAATATAACATTTTCAAATTTTGAGTTTTTCTGATGAATAGTGATTTTTACTGTTCATAACAGCTATATATTTAATTTTATAGATTTAGTTATCGTAAATCTTGTAAATGTCGTAACTTATTCGTTTTAACTCCGTTTTTAGCGATTCTTTCGAGTACGTCTTCGTATTTAAAAGTTTTATTGATTTATTGATGTTTTAAAAGTATAAGTTTCTGTGGTGAATAGTAACTTTTATAAAAATAGTTTTATAAAAGTATATATTTAACGTAAACTTGAAATCGTCGTATCTTTTTCGTTATAAATCGGTTTTTCGAGTTTCTTATCATTTTGGAATCGTCATGACATGTAGTATTTTATAAAAATATAAAATGAAGGCTTTATTTTTCGAATTAAAACAGCAACTTTTGAATATTTTTAGAAAAATATGTTTAAAACTAGTTTTTATAACTTTTTAGTTTAACCACTTTGTTACTAGTCCATTATAACCCTTATTAACATATGTCTTACATATTATAAAGTTCATTTGTCCATGATATATTCAACCACATAATACATGAATAAGTGTACAAAATTATAATCACAAGCAAAAATATGTTTTACATGTTTAAAAGCATCCTAATGGTGATTTAACTATACAAAATTATATAGAACATGAAAGTAAATAATATGGTAAGTTAGAGTTCTTAGGAGACCTTAAGGAAGATGAGTAAGGATGGTACACAAGAAAGCCCCAAGTATTTATCAAGAAAATACTTCCACAAACCCTAGTTTTCCATAGAAACCTTAACCTTGAACTTTCTTGTCTTAACACTTGTAAAGATTAAACCAACCCTTCTAAACACTTTAGGACATCATAGATATGTTGTAGGAAGGTGTGAAAATGTGATAAGTAAAATTTTGTATGGATTGGGTGTTGGTTTGAGTTTGGCCGTGGGTTTGGAGGAGAGACAAGAGAGTTTTTTGTGTTGTTTCACCTTAAGAATGAATATGTGTGTGTATTCTTACTAGTTTCTACCTTATATATCCATAAGACTAGTCAAAGATGTATTAATCAAAGACCATAAAGACCTAGGGACAAGATGAGAGTTTTTGGGGAGTCTTTGGTCTTGGTCTCAAATTCAATGGAACATCCCATGTAATTAAGGAATGTGTTTTTTCAACACAAAATATCTTTGTGTTTTCTATCTATAAAATCGGATGTATATGTATATAAGTAAGATATTATGTTAAATTTTTGGGTATTGGGTATAGAAATGGGTATTTGTTAAAGCGTAGAAAAGTTTTAGTAGTTCCGGGAATACTTAAATGTATTTTATCTCGAAACGTAAATACTTTACGTAATCAATAAAAATAAAATATAAAAGTTAATTATTACTTTCGTAAAATAATATAACGTTTGCTTGATGAAAACTTTAATTTGTTTGGTGTCCGTTTACGTTGATTGTTAATTTTTAGCTTACGCGATTTTACGTAACAATTAAAATTAAAAGCAAACGTGTACGTTAAAAAAATAGTGAATTAAATGACGTCGTTCATTGATCAAAAATACGAATTGTTACATGAGGATCTTACCAAAGCCCAACGAGAGAAGAGAGGAATGTTTAAATGCTTAAACCGCTACGTTGGCACCATCACCAAGTACTTGAAGAAACAAGAATGATCATGCTTGTGTTAAACCTATGTGCTCTCGTGGTATGCGGTAATTTGCATCTTTGATTATGAATTCTATATTAGGATATTGGTAAATTAAAAACTTTGATCTATGTGTGTTGAAACTACGCACTTATTTATCTTGCTATGCTTTATGGATAATTTATCATGGTACCATTATTTGGTAGTAGATGATGTTTGAATGCTAATTTGTTTTGAGTTTTGGGTGAAAAATGCAATTCTGGTCATTTTTGTTGGAACCTGCGACCCATGGATCCACCATATAGTAGATCCGTATGTTATTTTGGTATATCCGTGGCTCACCAGTCCAGGCGCCAAAATTCGAATTTTCTTGATTTTTAACTTTTTCTGCTTTATCTTATAACCATGCTATATGATACTATGTGGGATCTTAAACCTTAGGATATAACGTGTTTTCCATATAATCCAAGAACCATTATACAAAACACTTCACCACTTTCACCTTATAATCATCACCCTCAAACATCATTTTCTTCACATTCCTCATATACAACCTTACTAGTTCATCGCCATGACTAGTTCATCCAAAACAAATTCACCAAACTTCAAAAGACAAAACCGTAAGAATGAGTGTCAAGTATCCAACCTATGTCAATCTCACATCCTCAAGTGAGGAACAACCAAATGAGAGAAATCCTTCACCACCTCCGAAAAAGAAATCCCTCTCACCACCATAAGCTTCATCAAAATCCATTTCTAGCAAGAGCACACACTATACCTCATCATCATCACCAAGTTAGTCTCCAACACCAACTCACGTTGCACCCCCACCTAAACTTTGTTTTGTCATTCTAATAAAACAAGAACCTCAAGAACTTTCTCCACTACAAACATCAGCCAATAACCCTCATGTGTCAATGATGGACAATTGGCCACCGGGCTCCTCTAATCCATCTCCACCACCATGTGTCTCACGACCACCTCCTGAATTTCCAAATATGCCACCCGGATTTGAACCACTACCATCAACCCAACCATTGTTTGTTAACATTAACAACAATGCACCTCACCCCCTCAACAATGCACTTCCACTTGAAAACATTTACCATCCGCCACCAAATCTTGGAAATCAAAATTTTCCCAATCCTCTAAACATCTTTTGCCAATGTTGTAGCACTACAAGGTATGAAATCCTCACCTCCAAAACATGTTTTGCCAATGTTGTAGCACTACAAGGTATGAAATCCAAATTCTTTGAAACCGTGTCAACTATATGTTCTCATAAATTCAACACCACCTCGGCTCTTCATCAAACCCACTTTACTTCCCGTATTAGCCGCATGGAAATCTCACCTCACCCCTCGGATTATATGGGAAAATGATATTTATCCCAAGATTTAGGATTTTTAGTTGTTTTCTTTTCATTTCTAGTGTAAGTTTCTTGTCTTATGGACTTTAATGCCAAATTTTTTTTTTATACCTTATAATGGATTTAACAGTATTTCCTTTTGTTGTGTTGATGATGGATGTTTATTGCTTAAATGTATATGTGTGCATGTGTGGTTGTCATATATATATTTGCTTGTCTACTAACTTTGTTTTGTAGCACGCATCCATAGCTCGATTCCTTGGTGCCCCAAGCAAGGGGGAGCATACACCAAGGGGGAGCACTTGCAAT
>BQNB010108841.1:0-22876 GCA_026074375.1 Tanacetum coccineum | reverse complement strand
GATAGCCCTCGTGGCTGGGTTTGGAGTATTATCCTAAAGTTCATGGTTGGTTTTCGTCTCCCATGATGGTTAAAGAAAGAGTTGGTATAAAACAAAGGAAAAAAAGAAAATCTAGACTATGAGAAAGCTAATATAATGGAATTAAAATTCTTACTTGATAGGAATCAAGCGAGTATAACTAAGTTAAACAATGATCTAAACATAACTATTCCCTACGCAGTGGCGCCAAAAACTTGATGTGGAGGTTGTGAAGACTTCACAGGAAGTTTTACAATCCCCTAGGCAGAGTACCTAACCGTTGTAGTGTAGTATAGGCAAGCCTCGAGGGTTGCTATCGTTCTCTAGGGGAATAGGTTAGGAAGGAAGGCTCGAACACGGTCTAATAGAATTCTAAGGGGTTGAGAGAAGATTCTTTTTGTGTTTTTACATTTTTAAGAAAGCAAGTAAATATCATGGTTTGAGAGGTTGGTTTGATTAACTAATAATTAAACTAAATATAATCTATACTACTAGTGATAACTTTATGAGAAAAAGATGTATTTACCTAATCATGCACTACTCATTAGATTGCTTCTCCTAATCATGTTTCCTTGTCACACTTGTGATGATCTGTGTAAGTATTTCCTAAGTCATGAACGAATTACATAAACCCGTCGTCTATTTAATATTACGTTAAGGCAAAGCACAAGTAAGGTAGTATGAAGACTATTACAAGGCCCACAAGAGTATATTAAATGCAATTGAAATATCTTAAGAGGGATCAACCATATTAGGGGTAAGGTAGTATGAAGACTGTTACCGATGGTATCCTTTCTACACTTCTCGCGTTTCCCTAGACGTCTATGCCAATTTAATATCTTATGGCTAGTTTTCTAAAGCCTAACGCGCACATTCATCACAAGAAGCAACAGTAATAGGATCTACAATCCAACTTTCATGCAATCATAAGTAAATACAAAGGAGGGTTTAGCCTAGCATGTTAAAGATAAAGCAAGAACATAAATCAATCAAACAACACATAGACATATTGAATGATTAATGATAAACAATCTTACTTGATTAAAACATGGATTGAAGGTAGTTACAATAGGGTTTTGAGGCCCTAAAAACGACCTAAAAAGCTGCTAGAATGACTAGGGTTCGTCTCCCAAAAGTTATACAAAGTTACACACTTAAAACCCTAAAATCGGTTTTGTATATATAGGAAAAATGATGCGACGGCGTCGCATTGAAGTCCTGATGCCGTCGCCACGTGAATGATTCTAGATTCTCTTTAAGTCGGCCATGTCCTGACGTCGTCGCTAGAATCCTGACGCCGTCACTATATAGATCACGAAGGCATCGCTTTATGCCTGCGACGCCGTCTCTACGCTCTGTGAACATGATTCTTCATGATATTTGGTGTAGGTCCGTAATCTTGTCTGTTCTTCCCGCAATATGAGCCACTCACTTGTATTTCCTCCTCTCTCATATCTCATCCAAGTATCTTAAAAACCCTGAAAACAAACGATTAAGCACATAAACTAGGCATATTTGCATGATTTAAAGGGTTAACTGACCCTGAAAAACTGTATAAAATGACACCTCATCAACAAAACAACCTCTCAAAACCATGATATTTACTTGCTTTCTTAAAAATATAAAAGCACAAAAAGAACCTTCTCGCAACCCCTTAAATTCTGTTAGACCGTGTTCGAGCCTTCCCAACCTATTCCCCTAGAGAACGATAACAACCCCCGAGTCTTGCCTTACTACACTACAACAGTTAGGTACTCTGTCTAGGGGATTATAAAGCTTCCTGTGAAGTCTTCACAACCTCCACATCAAGTTTTTGGCGCCGCTGCGTGGGGAATAGTTAGGTTATGATCATTGTTTTAGCACTTTCCTACCCGCGTAATTCCTAATTCAAGTAGAATTTTTAATTCTCTATCCTGCTTAGCTTTCTTGTAGTCTATCTATTCTTGGTGTTAATTGTATCATAAATCCTTTCATCAACCACCATGGGAGACGCAAATCCTATCTGTACTCTTGGAGATTACTCCAAACCTAGCCACAAGGGCTACAGGAATACCATTGAGCTCCCCGAAGGGAACAATGTGGTGCCTCTTTGACCTGACACCATCCGGTTGGTGCAAAACGGATGCTCATTCCACGGACTTTGGTCCGAGGATCCAAACCAACACCTTAAGGTTTTCTAAACTAGTGGACTCACTTGAACATAATGGTGAACAATAAGGAAAGAACCGCCTGCGTTGTTTCAATTTTCCCTTCAGTCAAGCTGGCAATGAGGCTTGAACGTCTTCTAGCAGGATCCATCACCATATGGGAGGATCTTACTACTCGTTTTCCTAGCGACTAATTATTTCCATCAGGAAGGACCATAAAACTCCGCAACGATATCTTGATGTTCCAACAACATCAAGGAGAATCTCTCTCTAAAGCATGGACTCGTTTCAAGGACTTACTACAAAAAGTCCCTCGTCTTGGCATCGATCTTTGGCTCCAAGTCTAAATATTTTATGACCATGTTAATCCCGTCACAAAACGAACCATCGATCAATCGGCCGGTGGTAAGCTTCATAACCGAAACGTCCCAAAGAATCTTAGGCATTCAATTATAGGACCTCGCCTCTCTATACACAACGAACACAGTTGAAACACCCATGGTATTTCGTTAAGCCTTCAAGTGCAATCTCTTTATGCCCTCAGATGTCACGATACATCCGACCGTCGTCTAATCGAGCTCGGAAATTAGGTTCAATGCTTGATGGAAGCTCATATTGCTTCGATGCAACCTACTTAAGTGAACAAAATCACTTCCTTATGTGAGATCTGCAATGGTTCCCACGACACTCAGTACTGCATTGAAAATCCTGAACAAACCTTTGTTGATTATGCGTCCTCGCGTATCAACGAAACGGGAAGTAGGTAATTTGTTAAAAACCAAGGACCGAAGCTTTAATGAAGTCGCAATGCCTGAAAGGGAAGCCAGAACTTTAACTAGGCACACCCTAAACATTTTACCAGCCCACGAAACAGCTCGTTCTCCAGCTACTCTTCTAATTACCAAACAAAGCTTGAGAAGGCACTAATTGATTTTGACTCTCATCAAGAGAAAAGACTTGTTAGCCTCAAAATAATGAGCCGAACAATGGAAGTTCGTTCATAACTATATTAGGTCTCAGTCATTAAATAATTATACGTTGTAATAGGCTACACGGGTAAAC
Source organism: Tanacetum coccineum (assembly GCA_026074375.1). Classification (NCBI taxonomy): domain Eukaryota; kingdom Viridiplantae; phylum Streptophyta; class Magnoliopsida; order Asterales; family Asteraceae; genus Tanacetum; species Tanacetum coccineum. Next base: position 19,649 of record BQNB010108841.1, on the reverse strand, counting down.
GGGCTCTTAAATGTAATCTAACCGGTCACGTGTATCGGGCGAAAGCCCAAGTAATCCCGAGCCCGGCCCGTAGAAATACCAAGGCATGAAAGCCTCTTGGTATTAAGTATAAATACCCCTCTCCAAGTATGGAGAGGGTGTTGATTCTCGTTGATTCTTGTTAATTCTCATTTGTAATTTTGCAAGTAATCTTCCATCTTTTTCTTCTCTCTACCTTTCTCTCTCTAACTTCTCTCTAATCTTCTTCCATTTTATCTCATCTTATTTTTCTTGTTCATCATAATGAAGTGAAAGTGATATATTGGGTTTTGACATTTGGTATCATTCGCCACGGGTGGGTTTAGTTTTTGTTAGTTTTTGTTAGTTTTCGTTGTTAGTTTTGTTAGTTTTTGTTTGTTTTTGTGGTTTCGTTTTTTATTAAGCAAACTGGTTCGATTTGGTTTCGTGGCATATACGCTTTTAGTCGTGGTTATTTCGTGCGTGGCTAAGAAAAACGCAAGGACGAAAAGATCGTGTTGTTGGTGCCTCAATCGAACGAGTGACAACCAATAGAACCGAACTAGAAGGCGTGCTTCAAGGATCGAACTAGATCTCACTTCAAGGATCGAACGAGGGTTTTTCAGCTTGGACCGAACTAGTCTTTCCTTTGAGGACCGATCGAGCAACTTTAGTTTGGACCGAACGAGGGCTTGTTAGCTTGGACCGAACTAGTTTCTTCTTGCAAGGACCGATCGAGTTTACTTCTTCAAGGACCGAACGAGTGGTTTTTCAGTTTGGATCGAACGAGATTCATCCTTGAGATCAACGAGTCCTCATTTTTTCAGGATTCGAACGAGTCTCATCCTTCGAGGACCGATCGAGTGGTGTGTGTTTGGATCGAACAAGGACAATCGAACTAGTGAAATCTCTTGTGGACCGAACAAGAGAACCGAACTAGTGAAATCTCTTGTGGACCGAACAAGAGAACCGAACTAGTGAAATCTCTTGTGGACCGAACTAAAGGATCGAACTAGTTGATTTCTTTTAGAACCGAACTACACAACCGAACTAACGAACCGAACAAGCATGAACCGAACTAGGTGATTTACATAAGAACCGAACTAGAACCGATCTAGTCATTTTTTGTTTTACGGTTTTTTCTTGATTTTGTAAAATCCCGTGAAAGATACGATTCTTCTCTCGGTTTAAATCCAAGAATTGTAAAATCCCGTGAACATTAATTGTACTCAAATCCACAACAACAATCACTTGTACCTGCTTAAGATCCTACAAATCCCCTTCTCTCTTCATAATTCTTCAATCAACCATCATGACGACTCCAATTCAACTTCCACACACCTACAGTCAAATGCATCTAACAAAAAAATGGCTATGCTGGTTCATAGGGGAGCGCCACCAATGCTTGCAACAGGACGATATGCACAATGGCGATCACGGTTCTTACGATACATTGATACAAGACCAAATGGTGATTGCCACTTATGGAATGTGCATTTCTCACAGTCCATAATACTCCAACGATTGTCACAACACCAGCTGTTCCTGCAACAGAGGATTCTCCAGCAGTTCCTGAACAAACAACAGTCGAGACAGTTATGAATATGACTCCTGAAAACAGAGCTCATTTTGAATCAGAAAAAGAAGCGATTCATTTGATATTGACTGGAATTGGAGATGAAATATACTCAACTGTTGATGCATGTCAGACAGCTCAAGAAATGTGGGAAGCCATCAAAAGGCTACAACAAGGTGAATCACTCAATATTCAAGATGTCAAGACAAACTTATTTTGGGAGTTTGGTCAATTCACCTCTCACGATGGAGAAACAATTGAGTCTTACTACACAAGATTCTACAAGATGATGAATGAAATGATCAGAAACAATTTGACAGTTGCTACGATGCAAGTCAATGTTCAATTTCTTCAACAACTTCAACCAGAATGGTCAAGATTTGTAACAATTGTCAAGCAACAACACAAGTTGGATGAAGTTTCATATCACAAACTCTTTGACATTCTGAAACAATACCAAAAGGAAGTTAATGAACTCCGTGCTGAAAGAATGGCCAAGAATGCTAACCCATTAGCACTTGTTGCTACTGCTCAAACACTTCAAGACCCTTATTATCAATCATCAAAGTCTCACAAATCATATGCACCAACATCAAAAGCTACACTTCCAACCAAATCTCATGCAACTACAAGATACAAAGGCAAAGAGATAGCCAAACCAATCACACCACCATCTGAGTCAGCTTCTGAAGAAGACAGTGATCCTGAACAAGCTTAGAGGGATAAAGACATGCAGAAAAATTTGGCTCTTATTGCAAAGTACTTCAAGAAAATCTACAAACCTACCAACAACAACCTCAGAACTTCCTCAAACACCAGAAACAAGAATGTGGATACTACTCTAAGGTACAAGAATGACAATCAGACTGGACAGTTTGGGAATCAGAGGGCAGTAAATGTTGCTGGGGCTAGAGAAACAGTAGGTGGTCAAGTAGTGTAACAGTCTGAGATATAGTGTTTTAACTGCAAAGAATTTGGTCATTATGCTAAGGAATGCAGAAAGCCAAAACGGGTTAAAGACTCCATGTATCATAATGAAAAGATTTCAACTTCAAGCAGAGCAATCTGACTGGCTAGCAGACACGGATGAAGAAATTGATGAACAAGAGTTGGAAGCACATTACAGTTACATGGCAAAGATCCAGGAGGTTCCTAATGCAGACTCAGGCACTGACGCTGAGCCATTAGAACAGGTACAATACGATACTGACGATAATGTGTTTGCCAATGACATACAACATTTTGAGCAATCTGAATCCATTACTAACACATGTGCAGTGGAAACGGGTGATAGTAATGTCATTCCTGACTCACCGGATATGTGTGATAATGATATTCAGGATGACCAAAATGATGTAGAATGTGATGATGAACGTGTTGCACTTGCTAATTTAATTGCTAATTTGAAACTTGATGTCGATGAAAATAAAAAGATTCAAAAGCAATTAAAGAAAGCAAATGCAACATTGACTCAAGAATTAACTGAGTGCAAATCTATTCTTGCGGAAACTAGTAGAACTCTAGGGGAATCTAATAGTATTCGGGATAGTTGCTTAGTTGCACTTCAAAATAAACAGACTGAGTTTGAGAGGTACAAGGCCTTTAATGATCGTACAGTTGACTATGACAAACTTGAACGTAAGTTAAATGAAACTCTAGGACTATTAGCTCAAAAAGAAATTGACATAAAAGAAGGTTTAAAAGTTAAAGCCTATGAAATTTCTGTTGTCAAAGAGAAACACGATGAGTTAGTCAAACAGAGTCTTTAACAAAGTCACATTATGAAGGTCTTGTCAAAGAGAAAACAAAGGTCATAACGGATTTGAAGCTTAAGGAAGAAAAAGATATTGACAAAATGATTTCACTGGAAAACCAATTAAAGTTTTTGAATGAAATTGTTTACAAAAGGAGTCAATCAATCCAAACCATTCATATGTTAGCACCCAAATGCCCTACATTTAATGGAAGACCTACCTTTGCCAATCCAATGTACCTCAAAAAGGCTCAAAATGAGATACCATGTTTGTATGCGATCCCACATGACCAATCTAATCCTGCAAATAGACTCGTTCCCGATAGGGAAGAGACTCCGACTCTTGATAATGAGAGTAGATGTATTTCATGTTTGTTTCTTTATAAAACCTTGTTTTATGTACTTATTAAGTTAGTAGTTTACTATAAAAACTCTTATGGGGGGCGTGGGGGCCTTAGGATAGGAGGGGATCCTACACAAAGAAGGGTATAGAGTATTCGATGATCTTTATAAATATTTACGCGCGCCTGTGCCGGGGGTGGTGCGACTCCGTGACAGTGTTGAATGGCATGGAATTCAGTTCGTACAGTGGCGCGGCGTAATTTGTGTGAAGGACAAGGGGGGGTGAGCTAAATAGAGGGGGAGAAGAGGGTGTGGTGTAGTGTGGCGTTCAAGATATCAGGAGTAGTGTTGGAGGAAAGGACTCGACAACCAGGCTGATAACGTGATTTGATACGTCTAGGGGAAACACGGATGATGATATGTCCGGGGTTAATACTAATGTGTAGCCAACGATCAGAGTAGGGGGGGGCGGGTAGGGCAGCACAGGAGGCAGACAACGGCATATAATGTCATAACGAATAATATTAATCATCTGAAAGAAATTGTCGATCAAGCTTGGTAAAACGAGTTCAAACGGGACCGTGGCTTCGAGTGGCAGGGATGCAGTAACCGGAGGGAGCGCGGTGGTGGATGCGGTACAGATATGAAAGTCTTAGTTAAGAGACATGTTTGATGCTCATGCGAGTTCCGGCTTAAGTTTGGGAGCGTCAGAATATCAGTTTCCATTTGTACGGCGGTGAACTGTGACGCAAGAAATGCATGCAGAATTGAGAAGTAACGTTTGAACGAACTCTTGAAGATGAAATGAGAACTTGAATCTGATTAAGGCGAGGGACAGTTTTCCAACATGTATATGTTGGCGTTTGCAAGAAATTGTTGTGGTGGTCTGGGAAAGATGTTATTTGTTCTTATATGCAATCTTCATCTGATTTATATGAGATCACTGAATTACAATGGTCATTGATAACTTAGTGATCCTTCAACGGTAGCATGGAAGTATAGTTCGTAAGGCACAAAAGCTTTCAGTGAACAAAACTAAATGTTAGTGTAAGTAAAGAGATATACAGCATTGGGAGCTTTTACAAGGTTTTGCTAAATAAGCAAAAAACACTCCATTTCTCTTGAAATCACTATTACAACAATGTCAAAACACTGAAAAATGACACAGTTTGCAAAGAACAAGCGTCAAATTTTAATTTCGAAAGGAAAGGCGACTGGTGAACAATACTTTAAGAAATACAAGATTAAAGCAGTAGCTCATTGCAATATCGGGCCGGGAACTTGGCAATAAGCGAGTTGTGGGAGCGGATTAGAGTAGTGACAAGACGAGCGAGAGGTGAGAGGACACATGTGGCGAGGGAATTGGAAATGCTAGCTAGGGTGACACACAAGGGATTGGCAGGGCAAACCAATTTGTTGTTTTCGACAAACAAATGCTCAAAGGATTTCCAAAACCAGAGGCCAATTTTAGAAAGGGGATCGGCGGCGATGGCGCTCCTGTGGTAGTGGTAGCGGTAGGTGAGATTGGAGAGTAGGTGATGTACGAGTCGGAGAGAAGGTTGGTGTGGGCAGTAGTTGGGAACAAGAAATATGTGATGTTGTGCGCGCGGAGAGGAGACCGGGGGAGCGCGGTGAGGGAGCGGAACGTGCTAGGGGGCGACTCAGGTAGCAGGCGTAGCTTGATCGGTCGAAAACCAGTCGCTGCGGATCCACAAAATTGTCTACAGGAACAGCAGAGCGTGGGAGCGAGGGGGGCGTAGGGCGAGTGAGACGATTCGGAGAGCACAAATGTTGGAGGTTAGGGCGCGCCGGAGACGGTGAATATAGGTATCGTCGACTGGATAGGGGGCAGAGTACGCTGTGACGGTTATAACGGAGTAAACCAGGCGCACATCACACCCAGGATTCACATGCATCATATCATCAATATGTCGGTCATGTTTGCGATAGTCTATAATGGTCATTGAACTCTGCTGTCTACTCTAGAGGGTTTATCTGGGTACGTAGTTGACTGACAGACTGTAGGATTGTACTATATAGCTAGTCTCTCTGGTACTCCGTTTTTCGTTATGGGTAGTGCGTGAGGGGGGGGCAATGAGTGTGGCGTGTATCAGTTACGAGAGACGGAGATATTTGATGTGATTGCGAGAGTTCGAGGGGGTGGTCCGATAGAGCACTGACTAGGATAGTGTAAGTGTTATGATGTAGAAGTAAGGGACGAGGATGTAAGTGAGGCTGACACGACCGAGGGGGTGTATTGGGGGGGTCTATGAAAGATGATGCGGAGAGAGAAAATACAGAGAGAGTTCGGTGTAACTGGCGGAGGGGGAGGAGAGGTTGAAACGTGTATGTAATTTGGACGAGAGAGCGAGCGGGGGAGTTGTTAGTGATGTTTGTGCTACTTGTGAAAAATGTGTGAGTAATTCGAAAATCATGATGCTTATTTCTAAGTTTTTGAATGACGTGAATGCTAGAACTAAGAAGCCTAATGTAGTGCCTATTAGTACTAGAAATCCCAAAAGTCAAGCGAACAAATTTGTTGCAACACCCCATAAGAAAACAGTTGCATCAGAATCCACTACCACAAATTCTAAGAGTTACTATAGGATGCTTTATAAGAGAACTAGTAAGGCGTGGAAATGGTGGATAGCACAACAATGACCATCAACATATACATGGGTTCCTATGACAAAAAAGAAATGGGTACCTAAAGTTAGGAATGAAATCTTGGTAACAAGCCTCGATAAAAAGCCAGCCATCGGAAATTTAGGGTTTTAGTAAAGATTATGGTTTTTTTTTTGTGAAAAACGACGTGGTTTTTATAAGACTTTTTATACATGAATTAGGGTTTGTATTCATAGAAATGAAATCAAGAGAATAACAATTAAAAGATTTTAAAAGGCCATCAGATTTTCTTTGTCATAAAAGTGGAACAAATTTTACCTAATTATTATTAGTCATATATTTTTGGATATTAGCCGTATATAAGTCAAGTCAATATTCATCATTCAACACTCAAGTCAATATTCAAAGTCAAGTCATCAATCAACATTTATTACTTATTGATTTGTATTAGGCCCAAGCCCATTGTTATTATTCTAGAATAATCTCTTGTATCATATATATAGATATATATAGGATAGTTGTTATCAGTTATAATCAATGAAAACATTAACCTTCAATAATTATAACCCAAAAAAAATCCAACACCTAAATTAAAAAATGAAGATACCTTACCCATTAAACTGACGTAGATAGTTTTAGTTTGGGGGAGATATGATGATCTATTCTTATTTTTGGACAAGATACCAGCATGCAGGTTTGGTCAATGCAGCGTTACATTGATTCAAACTATTTTTGGGGGTTTTTACTTTTTCAGTTGAGTTTTTACCCATTTTTTAAAAACCAGTCACTAATCGATTCGGTCGAGTTATCAAGTCACCGAGTTACCGGTTCGACCATCGGATTAATCCGGTCTTCCATAACAAAAAAATTAAAAAAATTTCAATAATTAGATGAAAATAAATATATAAATCATGAAATATTTCAGAATATTGAGCATAAAAATTATATTTATGAATTAATAAATTCTAACAGGTTAAAAGAATATAAATATGTCGCAAATATATACAATTAACATGCTTTATTTATCAAAAAACACTAAAAAACCGAAAGCAGGTCGGGTCTCAAGAACCGGGTTAACCAGGGTCGCTTCAAACCTGGTGGGTATAATCGGATTTCGAAAATATGAAACCTGGTTTAATTTGACTCTGTTTTTTCGAAGAAGACCGGTCAACGTCTGGGTCGAACCGGGGTTTCAAAATAATGATGTTTACAAATCCACGGCAACACGTGATAAAAGTTTTTTCAAGTCAAAACTTTAATTATATTGCACTTTATTATATAGTTGACAAAAACTGTGTTTTATAAAAGAACTAGCTTAAAAGGCATGTAATACACGGGTTTTAAAAAAACCTTTTTACTAGATTCAGTGTCAATAAGTTCATAAATATTGAACAATGGTTATGTGTGTGTATATTTAACATATGTCATATACATTTGCTCACTCTTAATACATTTAATTTAAGAATGAGAATTGTTTTTAGTCATATAATTTAAGAATGAGAACTATTTTCCAAGAACCTTTTTACTGGATTCGGTGTCAATAAGTTCAAAAATATACCACTGAACAATGGTTATGTGTGTGTATAGTTACCAATCTAACACATGTCATATGCATGTGCTTACTCTTAATACTAACGAGGCCTTCAGACCCGTGCGATGCACACGGGATGACTCTACTACTTGATTGTGTAGTGTTGTGTGTAATTGATTGTTGCGCAATGGTCTGTTGACCGCAACGCACGAGTACCCTATGCGTTTATAATAAATACATATATAGGTTCTATAATCCTCTTAACTTAGTTTTAATTGTGCGTAATGTGTTGATGTCTAAGGTTGTTTGAAAATTAGTTTTAATTGGGTGTGTCTGTTTATGAATGTAATAGAAACTAGATTAGTTAGAACGGAATGTTGTTACTACCCAGATCATAAACGCTTTTCTTCTATATTTTTGTTTTTCGTTACATTTCCGTTGCAATTATGAAAATTTGCAACGGATTTGCAACGAAAAAAAATTGTACTTTCTTTTAGACTTATTTTTTTGTCTTTCGTTGCATTTCCGTTGCAATTATGAAAATTTGCACCGGAAAATAAATTGTAATTTCTTTTAGACTTATTTTTTTGTCTTTCGTTGCATTTATGTTGCAATTTTGTATTATTTGCAACGGATTTGAAACGAAAAAAATAACAATATATATAAAAGAAATTAGTATATATTTTGCAACGGATTTGCAACCATTTTCTTTGTCGATGCAAATTCTGTTGGTAATTTGTTGCGTTACGGTTGCAATTTTGCAACAAAAATATACCATTGCAAACTTTTCGTTGCATTAGCCTGTTTGTGTGGTAGTGTGTCTTAGGTTTTAGGGTGTAGGTTGGATGATGATTAGTTGTAGTAATAGTGTTTTGCTTTTGTGTCTTAGGATTTAAGGGGGTTTGTATAGGTCGTTTGTCGTAGTGTTTATATTATGTTTGCTATTGTGTCTTATAGGTCTATCTTTTGTATGAACTATGAAGTGGTAATTTGAAGTCCCTTTTTTGCGTATGTTAGTGTCTCACTTATGAAACTCATTGTTATGCTTATGCTTTATGCTATGTGTGGTTTGTTGTTCAATACAATATGCCAAATATGAAATTACTTGTACTTGGTTTAGCAAAATTAGTGCTTGAATAGTAGGAAGCAGTCGCGCTCGCCTATTAGTTAAGATATTTTTTCTTATAGAGTAGCTTACATACATTAGGAAAATGTTATATAAAAACTATTACATGTCATTTGTCTCGTCTTGTTGCCTTGGTTTTTTGTTTGGAAGCTTGTCTTCTTTGAATAGTTCCTTTTTTACTGATTTCTTCTTACGTTCATCAGCATTTGCGTCGACTTTTAGAATTGGGTGTGCAGACAGCATCGTCATATTACTTTGAGTTAATTGCATAAATCATCCTTGTGGTTTGTCTGTTTAATGAAAATGGTCCATAAACTTTTTTTTTCTGAATCCTCTCCTTATGGTTTTGACCTGTATCGGTTTGGTTCACTAACCACTAATTTCATTAGTTTGACCGTTAATTGTCAGTTTAGATATTGAGAATGACATAAATACCCTCGTAAAAATCGTAAAAACAAAAGAAAAGAGGTAAAAACGGATAAAAACGAACAAAAACGGACAATATGTAAAAAACTTATGAAAACGTACAAAAAGGACAAAAACGTATGAAAACGCATAAAACGGATGAAAACATAAAATGTTCACTAGTTAAAAACGGATGAAAACGTAAAATGTTCACTAGTTAAAAACGGATGAAAACGTAAAACGTTCAAAAGTTGAAAATTAAAAATGGACAAAAACGTGTGAAAACGTACCAATCACACAAACGTAGAAAAACATGAAAAACGGTTTAAAAACGTGAGAAAACGGTTTAAACATAAAAGGAACAAATAAAAAAGTTAAAAATTAAAACGAAATTAAATTAAAAAAATTAAAAAACAAAAAAAAAACAAAAAACCAAAAAACACACAACAAACAAGGACCATTTATGAAACACTTACGAGGGTATTTATGTCATTTCCGCCATCTAAACTACCAATTAACGGCGAACTAACCGAATTAGTGGTCAAGGGACCAAACCCGATGCGAGGCAAACCTATAGGGAGAGGATCCGGGAAAAAAAAGATTATGGACCATTTTCAATAAACCCGACAAAGCACAGGGACAATTTATGCAAATAACTAAGTAATACGCCCAATGTTTCTCAAACATTTGTTTTAGGCCAGCTATTTCTTCTTTTGAAATACTCCGCTATAACCTGCATCAAATCGTGTAATTAGAAACCAAAATAATGCCCACAAAAAAGTTCATTGATAAATGGAAATTTATAAATTTATTGACCTGTTCTTAAAAGTTTATCCGTAAACCAGAATGTCCAGAAAACTTTCCAAGGGCGAGTACTAAACTCGTCTTTCCAACGCCTGGACTTGCTTCCAATAAAACGACAATGCACAAATGGAAAAAGACAAATAAGACATATTTCAAGATATTCCACATATTTTTTTGACATATTTGCCAATGCCTCAAATATTCAACCCCTAGTAAATAGTGCTGCAATGTATGAAAAAAAGGGAATATATAACATCAAATTTCGGGAGGAAGCAGATTTGAGTCGAGAAATCATACATGAATTCACTTCCTAGATACAAACAGCCTGTTTTTGACCCAAACCCTTTTGACCCATTTCCAAACCCGTCAAATTATAATAAAGAAACTATATTTTGTAAAAGTGTATGTTTTGTGATCAGAAATACATTAATCATATGCACAAAAAGTGGTTCGAGTCAAGTGAACCATACATGATTCGACTAGTAACAAAAATTTCCCCAAATTTTTTTGACATATTTGCCAATGCCTCAAATATTCAACCCCTAGTAAATAGTGCTGCATGTATGAAAAAAAGGGAATGAGTACCAGGATTTTTAAGCTGCATAGCCTGCAATACACGCATAGAATTTCTACGAGTAGTAGGTGCCAGAAACTCGAATCCTTTAGCCTCTACATGGTTAAAACCTATAGAGCACAAAATACCTTACATTTAGATAAGCTATAAGAGTCCAAAATTACTAATCAACCTTATGTGAACCACTTGATTTGGCTAAAACCCGATCCTTTAAAAAGTATTTTCCTTTAAAAATCCCTTGCTCAAAAAAAGCAACTGGACAACTAAACAATTTACCTTTTTTTACAAATGTAGAATGGATGAATTCCAAAAGTAAGATCAGATTTGTCAATCTCCATGGCCATAAACCAGAAGGTATTTCAATAGAAGCAGGCGATACTTCTGTAGTACCTTAGCAGCTAAACAAGACACAAGCCTGTCAGCATCTGTGATTAGATCGTCTACTAAATGGACCTCAAGGTCTTACTTATGTCATGCGAATTCCTGGCCTAACACTTGTCCATACCTTCCAATTGAACATTTGAGCATTCAGTAAACATTTTTTAAACAATAAAAAGCTACACAGAAAAAGTTTTCATAATAAATAGCTAAGGGCCACATAGCCTGTTTCAGGAAGAGCCATAAGTAATGTCTCCTAGACCTTATTTTTCGCGTAAATCTTTTCTGTGATCGAGTTAAAACCGATATAATTCTACACGGACTTGAATTTCTCTTGTATAGGGTCTGTGATCTGGGTATGATGCAATCTTGTGAAACTGTGAAGGTCTAAAACCCGAGTTGAAACTATCGTGGTAGCCTCATTCCATTTTTTTTGTTTGTAGGGCCAATACAGATGGTATGTTAGCATGGAATGTCTTTACCTATGAGGTTCTGTGGGAGTAAAAGCTAACCTAAAACCACAAAATAAGAAGCTCACATTTATCAGTAGGCTAATGAGGGATAAGAATATCATAGAAAAAGGAAAAAAAATAGGAGGAGGTTCATATTACCTGCTACCCACTGGTCTGGATTTATCTTGAACAGACATTATAGACTCTGCTTTCGACCCCTTTGCTGAAACCCCTCTCTTAAAATACAAAAATGAAACAAACTGAATATTTATTTCACAAATAGGAAATAACAAAGTATAGCTGCCATATCATACCGAAGATACACCTCGGCTTTCAGGCTTTGATCCGTATCCGTTAGACTTTTCGATCTTTGAAGTTGCTTTCAGGCTTTGATCCGTATCATTCCATACATTTCACCTAGGCTCAACATTCAAACCCCCATTTAGGGTCAATTCAAGTAATATAAACAGTTTATCTTAGGTCAAAAGACGCCAATAAAAATCCCCAAATCATCCTATGCAACAAACCATGCTATTATGCTAACTAATTATAAATTGAAAAAGTTTGAGCAACCCAACCAAGTCAAACAAAGAAAAAGAAAGAACTGACCTTCAATTGGGCACCTGCAGAATGTGCAGCAGGCATTGGATTATTTCCCATTGAATCACCCCACTGTGTTTGGCCAGTAGGCCTCGTTGGTGTCAACAGTCTTGCAGCAGCCAACGTCTAATATTTTTATAAGAAACACAATTAATACATGTGTTCAACACATATTGCATGAGTTAATCATGTAATCTACTAAAGAATATAATACCTGAAGATTAAGATCGATGTAGGCAAGTATTATAGGTTGGGGTTCCATATCTATTGGAACCATAGAAAGATGACCTTTAATTGCAGTGCCACGAAGCTTACAAAGCTCATATAGAAGAGTTTTGAGCATATGCAAGTCATTTGCTCTTGCTCCCACTCTATAAGTTTGCTCATAGTAGTTGCAGAAACATATTAGAAAAAGGTAAGAATTCAAACCTACAAATAGCAAAATTAATATAACAAAAAGTATTTGCAAACCTCCCCTTATTTCATCAAAAAAAATTAGGTGTGGTAGGTTTATGCCTGAGTTCTTGCAGATATACATGAATGTATTTTGAGAATTGATCAAGGGAACCTCGACTATGGTTACTTTGAAGATCCTTTGTAAGTTGATCAAGCATTTTACAACCAAATTTTGAAAACTTCAATTCCTAGTGCAAAAGTACATTGATGGTGGAGACGGCCAACTAGAAGTCCAGTGGTATGTAGAAAACTGATGCGTACTAACAAATGACGAATTATGCTTAGCGTTATCCTGTGATTGAAGGAAAAGTCAATACACTGAACTGAAACCAATAAAAATTATATGTAGAAGAGTTTTAGGGGCAATCACACTAATATCCAAGCCATTAAAGACAATATATAACTTGAGAAGTTGAACTGCCATCATGCATCCCTTGGAACCCTTTCATCCAAAAGCCAAGCAAAATCATCTGTAATTAAATTGTCAAGCGTTCTTTAAATTAGATCGCGTGAGCAAACCGTTTATACCCAAAGACCTTGCAATTCAACAAAAAAAATACAATCTTTTAGCGTGAGAAACTCTACTTGAAGCACTATAACTTCAAAGCATAAAAAGTCAGAATCACAAAGAATACGGGCGAATCACCTGCATAAGTGTGCTGAGATGACATATTCACAAGGCCCCCCCCCCCAAAGACTTTGAAAGAATCCCACCCATCAGGCGAATGTCAAACGTCTTTGAAACCTAGAAAATATATATACACGTAAATAAAAATTATAAAGAATGCAATTCAAGTGAATGAAATGAGACAACAACGAAAGTACCTTAGCAGCTAAACAAGAATGAAATTCTGTGATTAGATCGTCTACTGAATGGCCCTGAGGGACTTTACTTGTGGTTTCGAATTCCTTGCACACCACTTCCATACCTTCCACACACTGCTTAAAATACAAAAATGAAACAAACTGAATATTTATTTCACAAATAGGAAAGAACAAAGTATAGCTGCCATATCATACCGAAGATACAAGCTTTTCCCTGCTGGCTTGATACCGTATCCGGTACACTTTCACATCTTTGAAGTTGATTTCCACTGTTGGCCCATACCGTAGCTCTTGTTTTGTCATGAACTCTCTGGAAATGCACCATGTGAATTCAATCGTTCAAGAACAATTGCCAACGCGAGTCCATGAATATCTCTTACATTTTTCATGACCTATATAGCGAATGAAAACATAAGTTTATACTAGTTGAAAAATATATATACACATATAGGTGGGGTTTTACATACCATTTGTGGTCCACAGACTCTAACAATATCTCCAAAGAACCCCTCGGCTGCTTTACAAACATCAGCAGACTTATCCTGATAACAGACAGATATCACTTAACTTTGCAACTGGAGTATTTATTGACAGCAGTATGATAAATTTTTATATCTACTAATTACCGTCATAGCAACAGCGACTGGTCTCAACAACTGGATGGCAAGTTGTTTGGACAACCAGTTAGACTTTTCGATCTTTGAAGTTGTTTTCACAGTTGGCCCAGTTCTCGTAGCTCTTGTTTTGTCATGTACTTCAGGAAATACACCATGTGACTTCAATCGTTCAAGAACAATTGCCAACGCGGGTCCTTGAATATCGCTTACATTTTTCATGACCTATATAGCGAATGAAAACATAAGCTTATACTAGTTGAAAAATATAAATATATATACATATATGTGGGGTTTTACACACCAGTTGTTTGGACAACTGGTTAGACATTCCGATCTTTGGTCTCAACTGGATGGCAAGTTGTTTGGACAACCAGTCAAAAAGGTCCGTGCGTCCATCCGCACCAAGTTTAGCATCAGTCATATGAGTCATAGAAGGAGTAATATGTTGAACCTAAAAAGAAGACCAAGAGTCATAAGTAATTACATTTGATTTATTTATATCTCTGTCAAGAAACATAAATAAATACCAAATTATTCTGTCAATAAACAAAAATTAAAACTTAACAACAAGAAAGATATAAAAGAAACTGACCATCTTATCAAGATCAGTAGAAGCAACCCAAGAGGTACATTCTCTCATGTGCTTTTTGTTGTCACCAATGCATTTCACAATATCTGACACAATCCCCTGAAATAATAAAGCATTAAATATGTTGCTACTCGATAACCAAGCATATCAACAATTAATGTAGATAGGAATATCCAACGGACCTTGCTAGATTTCTCTATTGCAGGTCCCATAGCAGATTCAAGACCACTTATAGAGGTCAGAGTAGCCATGATTAAATTTTGGTTGCTGTCATATAACCGAGCTCTGAGAGCCCCAAACAATTCCACTGAAAGAATGACATAAAATGAGTGTAACATAAAAATGAGTGTAAGATAAGAATTCTTGTATCTGGTGCATTAATTACCAGTTCCAGTAGGCTGAATACGTTGGTTAGCTTCTTCAACTATTTTATTAACAGCCTCAATAGATTCCAAACGTATCTGTGCATAATCAACAATGTGACTTATGGTGCAATGTTCATTCACCTTCCAATCAGAACATTCCAATCCTTTCAAGAGTTCTAGTGTTATCTTTCTACTATTATCCTCACGTGGCAAACTATCCAACCCACCACCAAAGACAGATGATACCGAATCAGATGCCATGACAGTCTTCTTTGGTGCAGCATGAGAAATACGTCAGTAAGGTATAATAGAAAAATAATCATGATTTTAAAGGCAAAATACAAATATGTACCTCAAAAGGATTTTTTTCGCACTCAGCCTCTACTACACTAAGAAGGGCTGGCATGACATCTGACAAGAATGCCTTAATATCAGAACCAATAAGTTTGTGTAACACACCAATATATCTTTGCAGAAATCAAATACATCCTTCAGTTTCAAATGTGCAACACCAAAATCGTCAACAGCAAATACCATCCACAACAGTCCCTTACTAAGAACCTTTTGGTTTTTGTGCTCATTCATTATCTTGGACGTCTAAAAGCATTTCAGTGTCAAACTAAACATTAATAAAGTAAATAAAAAACAATCGCCCAGGCTCATGAAAGGTTTATTAGTCAAACTTACTCTTTCAATTATAAAACTTGTGCCCATCGCTTTAGAGAAATTGGTTAGGCATTTCATTGCTTGAGCACGAGTCTTAATATCAACAACCCTTTCACAAATACCTGTCGCCAAGAAAAAATATTAACTCAGATGTATAAGAAATTCATAAAACAATGCTCTATCTTAATAACTCAGATTTAAAGCAAGTGAAAGATTTATAGTAAGCTTTATTACCTCCTATGCATAGTACAACACACTTCTTAGGGAACTTTGTTGTAGTTGAAGCTATATGGCTTACAACTTCAATGACTTGTGGCTCAACCTGTACATTTTTCTCACTCGAGCCAGGAATGTCAACTTCTTGGGGTGCTATAACTTGTTCATTGAATGAGGTAATTGCTGCAAGACAGAGAATCGTAAGTATCATTAGATGTGATCGACTGTAATACTAAATATTTTGATTTGATTCGGGAAAGAGTAATAGTAGATATTAACTCACATTTATATAAAAGTTGTAAAAACTAAACTGATTTAGACATAAAAAATGGTTATTGATTTTGAAGGATATAGACGTAATATCTAACTTTTTCAAGGATATGGATAAAATTGTTCATTTTCTTTCGGTTTTTATGCTTAGCTCAAAACATGAAAGTTGTAGACATCCCTTTTCTCGTTTAGTTTCTTTTGAATCACCAATAAAGAAGTTTGTTTGAGAAGGTTATGACCAAAATACCACTAATAACTTTTTCTCGTTTATTCGATGTGGTATTTTGGCCATAATTTCATCATACGAACTTCTTTTCGCGTGATTCAAAAGCCACTAGATGAGAAAAGAGAGATATACAACTTTCATAATTTGAGCTAAGCGTAAAAACTGAAGGAACATGGAGTGATTTTTGAAAATACTCGAGGTTTGACCTCACAAAGTCAAATCTCGTGATTTTTTGAAAAATCGCAAACTTTTGAGAATTTTTATAGGTATTTCAGAACTTTTTAAAAAAAATGGTTAGACTAACCATTTACTTGAATCACTTAACTATTTTGACAACGTTTTCATCTCTAACTTGATACTGACCTCTTATTGTAATCATTGCGATCAAAGAAGTTTGATTCTTATTTATGATATTAGGACGGAATATGTGATACCTTTGAAAGCAGGAGCACGGGTGATAATATTGTGTTGAATGAGAGATCCTAGTCTGCTTTCAAGGGTGGTCATCTCAGCTGGCTGCAAGACATTATATTTTATTATGAAAGATAGATATAGATAGTGTTGGTACAAAACTTGTCGTGTTTGTGAAAGATTAACTTACGTCGACGACATCTTCAGGTTCAACTTCATCAGGAACTTGGAAGTTAGGCACCGCCTTGAGCCCAGGGGCGTCTTCATCATCCATTGTCCTGGTTGTGAGCACACGGCAAATCTTGGTAACAAGCCTGGATAAAAAGCCAGCCATCGGAAATTTAGGGTTTTAGTAAAGATTATGGTTTTTTTAATATTTTTGTGAGAATAGACGTGGTTTTTATAACACTTTTTATAATACCCCTAAAATAATTTAGGCATAATATTAGTATTCTTAGTAAGTATTTTAATTGATACAAATCTCTACTCCTTATAACGGAGATTTTACTTTTTCTTAACACCTTATTTTAGGAAATTCTGAAATTTGAAAGTATTTCGGGAAGTATTGAAAGTATTTCGAGAAGTATTGAAAGTATATGAGGCAATATTGAAAGTTGAAAAAAGGGGCTCCAAAGAAGCGAATCTCTACTCCTTAGGCTGGACGGAGTGGAGGTGAGTTTGCCAAAACTCACCTCGGTGGCTTAAGAAGTCGCCCGCGACTTGCCACTCCGGTGGTAAAACTCACCGAGGTAAGTTACTTTTGTGAGGTGAGTTTTGGCATGTTTTTGTGTCAATTCGGTGAGATACTCACCTAGTGTGGGTTTTAAAAATAGTGGGCACCTCCCAAAATGTAACCGTTTTATACAAATTTTTTTTTAAAAAAAAACCCCACTTTTTACTTATAAATACCCACTAATTCATCTATTTTTATACAAAATTATTCCCACTTTTAAATTAATATGGATTGTTTACTTCCACACACCGTCGATGAAATTCACGCTTCAGTTCAAAAACTAATTCACGAAGATAGCGTTCGTCAGAAAGCGATGATGGATTTTGCCGTGCAATTTGACAATGCAAGCGCAGCTAAACAAGATCTTAGACAAGCATACGAGAAATGAAATGACAATCCACAAGAGACTTGTAATTTAATCGACGCTTTTTTGAAACAAGAATCAGATAAAGATTACGAGATAAATCTTGTCGAAAGGCAGGAAAAATAGAAAAAAAAATTGAGGCTAAATATGTTTGGTTATATGAAAATACCAACTCCTTTCATTCTCACACTATAAATACCAACTCTTTTCATAACTTTTTCTCACACATTCAAACAACATTTCAAAAACTCACAATGTCTGAAACCAACAACCTTACACAACCCCCAACCACGACTCAGAAACCCATAAGGGTGGTTCCTCATCTGAACAAAATACGCACAAGCCCACATCTCCCATTACTCACGGATTTCTTACTGAGAAAGAGTATCAACAACTACTTCAGGATGAAGAGCTACTAAGAGAAACATTGGAAGAACAAACAAGAGTAGAAAAAGAGTGGGAGGATAGAATTAAGAAAGAAGAAGCTGAACGTGAGTTATTCATTCTGGAATTTGGAGTGCAAACTGATTCCGAATACGAAACAGATTAATAATCTATGTATTGTTTTTAATTTACTATGTAAGGTTTTTTACTGTGTTGTGATGTTTTTAATTTATGAATAAAAGTTTTTAATTTAGTTAACATTTTTATTAATTTCGTACGTTTACGTTTACGTAAATATTTATTTTTTTAGTTTATGAATAAAAGTATTTAAGTAAAAAAAGGATGAGTAAGGTGAGTTTTATTAGTAAGGTGAGTTCTTGTTACGGTTGAAAGGTGAGTTGTAAGGTGAGTTTTATTTGGAGAGAGAAAGCTGATGTGGCGAGGGTTTACCACCACCACTCCATCCAGCCTTATAAAGGAGATTTTTCTTTTTTTCAACACCTTATTTTAGGAAATTATGAAATTTGAAAGTATTTCGGGAAGTATTGAAAGTATTTTGAGAAGTATTGAAAGTATTTGAGGAAATATTGAAAGTTGAAAAAGGGGCTCCAAAGAAGCGAGCCTATGTAATTTGCATGTTTTTTTATTTGCGAAAATTCTGAAACTTCCAAGTATTTTCGAGTATTTGTGGAAATATTGAAACTATTTGCGGCAATTTGTGGAATGGTTAATGTATTTGCAGAAAGTATTTATGATTATTAGAGCTGTTAATGTTCAAATCATTCAAACCCATTGATTGATGAAGCGTACAACATACAATGATATTCACAGCTTGCATTCCATGATCATACCCAATATATTGCTGAAAACTCATAAATACTACACACACTTTATTTTTCTCTAAACCCTAACACACAAACTGACGCCACCATGATCTTATCGTCGCCGTCATCTGCCGAATCCGCCACCATCTGTTGTTGGTTTAGGTGGTTTGAGGTACTTTCGGTTCGTGGTATTGGTTGTTGGTTTGGGTGGTGTTTGTATTTGGTGGATTTGGAGGCGGTATGGCTGTTTTTTTATGTTTGGATCTGAGCGGTTGTGTGAAAGAATATCAATAATGAATTGGAGCAAGATGAGGTCATACATCAGATGTTATGAGTCAGTGATAATCGTGATCAGGTATTATTTATTCTAAAGTGCATGTATAATTTATTCGGTTTTTCTTTCTGTTATGCTCTTTTAGAGGGTTTTGACTTTTGAGACTATGGTTGGTTGGAAAGTTAAGCTCAGGTCTTGGTGCGTTTGTCTTTAATTTTGTGATTGGGGATGAAATTAGGATTTATCCGGCCCTGGGTATAGTATTT